>JASSUY010031805.1:0-35380 GCA_032466535.1 Forpus xanthops | reverse complement strand
GACAAGGGGTAACGGGTTCAAACTTAAACAGAGGAAGTTTAGATTGGATATAAGGAAGAAGTTCTTTACTGTAAGGGTGATGAGGCTCTGCAATGGATTGGCCAGGGAAGTTGTGAATGCTCCATCGCTGGCAATGTTCAAGGCCAGGTTGGATATAGCCTTGGGTGGCATGGTTTAGTGGGAGGTTCCCTGCCCATGGCAGGGGGTTGGAATTAGATTATCTTAAGGTCCTTTCCAACCCTAACTATTCTATGATTCTGTTTTTCTCATGGCCTTATCCTAAGGAGCTCCCACTTAATTCCACCAGAGTGAAAATCTCTCTATCTCATTTTAACTCCTTTGTATTGTCTTGCGAGCATAACATGCCTTTTTTATTTTATCATATCATGTTCGGTATGTATAGCCTATTGCCTTTTAAAGTAATTAGTAGCCTTAGAAAATTGCTAAGAATTTGTAGGTGGCTGTGGGCAAAGGAAAGCTACTGAGAGCACTGCTCTGTTGCGGGGGTGGAATGTATTTTTTGCTATAAAAATCAAAAGCAAATTAAAGACAACGCAAGAACTTACAGTGCTAGTCATTTTATATTAGATATTTGCAAAAGGCTTGATACAAGCTGTCTGTAAAATATATTTTGCACTTTGTGTTGGTTGGAAATACAGGGCGATTATGTGGTTCTATAAGAAATGAGCTACTGATTTTTAAAAAACAAAGTCAGTGTTAAACCTTTTTCCCCATACTTCTCTATATTTATTGGTACAAAAAAGGTAAAGGTTGCTGTGGGGAGCGAAACAGGATGGTGTAAGTAGGGGATTGTGGTGCTTGGCAAGGTTGGTACTCCATGGTGCATCTTATGGAGTGTCAGATATCATCCTAAGCTTAAACATCTCCTGGATCCTCAGAGAGAGCCGGCAAGATCTTTCACTGGGGAGCATTGTTTCACTGCCTTCCTCACTGAAAAATAATCTAAAGTAGTATGGAGAAGTCCGGCTCAAGTGCACAGCTTAGGAGAGAGCAGGAAAGAGAAGTAGTGAGGAGGCATGGTAGGACTGCATCTCTTGAGCTATTTCTGCACAGCCTGTCACGGGGGGGGGGGGGGAAGGGGCATCCGCACTCTTGAAAAGCCAATTACAGAGATATCTGAGAGTTAACTTGGGAAGGAAAGGCAAAAAAGAGTAGTAGCATGAGCAAACTTGACTTATGGAAATCTGCTGTATAGAGAAGGATGAAAGTGCAATCTTGGTTACTGAAATTGCAGTAGCTCAGCACTTCATCTTATAACTGCAGGGTATCAGTTTGATTTGAAACCTAAAACCATTTTGGCTAGGGCTGAGGGATAACACTAGTATTAACGTAATTTGTAGATCCCAGTTGCAACAGTGATTGCACTGACACTGCACATTTGATTCAGATTTGAAAGGAGAGTGCAGTTTTAATGATGCTTCTTGAGATATCTTCATTCAAGAAAGTAAGTTATCAAGAGGAAAATTAGACCACGTGCAAGGACATTGGTGCTGCGTGTGTAAGAGAACTTTTATCCATCTGTCATCAGCACATTCAAAGCAGTCATTATGCCTGTGCTTTGCTGTGTTTGCTGTGGAATTTGCTATCCTAAGGCAAGTAATTTCAGAGCTTCTTTAACTGACCTCCAGCCCTTGCTGCCATTAAGTCCTGTAAATCTCTCTGGTATGAATCCAGCCCAGGTAGATGATTTTGGAGATAGTAACAGAGGTTGGATTGCAGTGGGGGGGTGTTGTTTTGTTTTTTTGTTTTTTTTTTTTTTTTTGTTATTTTATTTTTGGAAAAAAAGCTGTGGGAGTAAGTCCTTCTTCAAAGATGGTAGTGATGAGGATAAGGGAATAATACGGTAGAATAAGCAGGTGGAAGAATTCAGAACCTAATATACTAACTTAAGTTTTCAGGCCTTGTGACTGAGATGAAAATACTCTGATATGTTTAGGTTAGCTAAATTAGTCACAGATTACACCCAGAAAACAAAGATACAAAGTGTTTATGTGGTCCCATTAAGGTCAAGTGCTTTTGTACTGGTTTTGATAAGGATGCAAAAGGCTCATGACTAGGCATGGTACTGGGGTGTGAGCAACACCTGCCTGTGTTCCTTGCATGACTTTCTGCTCCCTTTGTGTAATGTAGGGATAAAAGGCCCTGCATCACTCTACCTGCACTTGAGGAGCAAAACCTGTTTGACCTTAATGATGGTGAAGAACATGCTATGCTCCCTTTGTGTTTTAGTCTTACTGAAGGTATTTAGCTTCTGCTTTCAATATTCATTTAGTAATTATTATATGCTAATCTTAACCTTTACAGAATAAATTGTAAAATTGGTGCTTAGACCAAAGGCTCTGTGTGTGCTGAAAGTAGTTATCTAGCATTTCCCCATGTTACATCTTCTGTTTTTTCCTTCTTACTTTGTTGCAAACTGCCCTAGGTGTTTTTGAGACCTGTTACTAGTCTTGCCTCAGAGAAGAAGCTTCCATTAAAAGCTAGGCTGGTGTTGACTGAAATGGAACTCAAATACCATTCAGAGTATCTCCTGTTCATCTGACCTGCCTGCACTGTCTTGTTGCCTTATTCCAGACTAGCTGCATGCCTCCTCCCCACATGTGTGTGATGGCCTGGTCAACCAGTGACTGCGGTATCATGCTGTGGTACCCCTTTTGCAACCTATGCTTATCTCAGATATAGGAGTCCAGAACTGGCATAGAGAGACAGGGTCGTTGCTCTTCACTTCTAAACCTCATTTACATATATTGATTGATTAGTTCTAATTTTTATAATATTTGTTTTCCTTGTGATAAACCTTGAGGGAAAATGTAGCCTCTGTCTGCTTAAGCTTTAAATGAAGCCCACAGAAGTTGTTGTAGGATGTCATCTGCAGGCACTATTTCCATGACATGTGTCATGGGCCATCTATGATAGCAAGAACCAAGGGACAGGTGAATTTCATTCTGTGTTTTGTTTTTTTTTTTTCTTTGCAAAAGTTGGAGGTAAACATCTATCAAGGAGAGAAAAATTTATGTGGCGCCTGAGGTTAGAAATACTCAAGTTTCCCTGTCAGTTGTGAAGGGAAGTAAAAGGGTCTGTCTGAGAAAAGCAAAACTTCAGCAAATAAACTGTACATAGGTGCAGGAAAATCCCTTTGGTTTTAAGAGGAAAAAAATATATTAGTTTGTTTTTTTTTCCTCATGACTAATTTTTAACCAGGAAGTACCAATACAGCACATCTGTGTGTGGTATCATTAAAATGGCTATAATCTTTGTATTGCATTTATTTTTCCAAACTGCAAGTCATAGTATCATTTTTTGTGCCACTGACTTTTATGAGACATTATTAGTTGATTACTGGTCAGTTTAGCCAGATTACACAGTACGTGCACACTAGAGCTAGTTATGTATAGCCTCGTATCGCACAGATACCCTCCAGAATTGTGTGTACTTCAGCAGCTGCATAAACCCCTATACTCCCTAGAATTAACTAGTAATCAGACTTCTGGCCATGGCTAGTAAAATAGCACGGAAAGCTTTGCCTATCATAAAGATCTGAGAGTAAAAAAAAAAAAAAAAATCAAGTGTTTTGAGTATTTGGGCAATTCCTAGGGTTTTTTCATGAATGCACTGTGTAATTCTGTCTTTGCTCTTCTGTAAAGTACACAGTTCCTATGTCAGAGGTGTTATGAGGGTGTATTAGAAGGCACCTAGGCTGCCAAAGCTTTAACATTTAATTGTGTAAACAGCCGTGGCCTGGATTTTTGACCATCAGAAGCAGTGTTGAGAGAATCCATTCCCAGCTGTTCAATAAGCTGGACATACTTGTCATCCCAGCCAGCGTTGTGCCACTATTCAGGTGAGAGCTACTCTTGGCGTTAAAAACCTAACTTCTGGGATAGCAAAGTACTAGTGTCCTTTACCATCAAGAGGTGGGAGGTGGTGGCTAAAGTTCTCTCACTGTCAGTGAAAGACAGGCTTCTTAGGAGCAGATTTCCAAGTGGCTACATAGCAGTGTTTTTAAAGCCACCTATATTCCAGAGGAATTTTACAATACCCTCAAAAGCCCTGGCTAACATGTCAAAGCCAAGTTTTCAGGCTGGTCAATAGGCTGTAAGTCAGCACATATGCTTGAAAGTATTATCCATGGAGAATAAAAATCATAATCATTTATATTGCTAATAAATCCTTGTAATTTTGTTGCTGAAGCTGCCAGAAATGCATTAAGAACAGATTTTTGTGTGTTCTAATCATATGACTAATGCTGGCTGAATTCAAATAAGAGAACTAGCATGAACATGTATTTCGCAGTGCAAATAAAGACTGAGTTATTGGTCTCGCATGAAAAGCAGCTTAGCTAGTTTTCTACTCCTCCCTCTGAGCTGGTTGTCACCAGCCATATGCAGTAACATGAGTTTTGTCTGAAGATCCAGTGAAGTATGATGGTAATGGTCTCTGTGGACTGTTTTGTTTTTTGCCTTTTTTCTTTTCTAGATATTACAACTGAAGGTCAAATAGTGCTGCGTGACTGATAGCGAGGCCTTGAGATTGTCCTGACAGTTAGATAAGGCGGATGCAGGTGACTGTGCACTGTACTTTGGATCTGTGCCTTGTAAAGTAACTAAATGTGAAATGCAGTCTCCTCTGAAGCTCTTAAGTGCACAGCAATTACATAAAATTTGCTCAACTCTTTCTGGTATCCGTTGAAATCTAAGCGAGGAAGAATGTGGCATTAGACATTAAGATTGATAGAATCCTTGATAGGCCACAGCAGCTCAATAGCTCTGTGTTTTCTTGCTGGATTTCTTCAGTATTCCCATTGTTAGTTTAAACTTGATAAATGCAAGGAGATAGTGCAAATGGAAGGCTAGGCTATTTTGTTTAAGTGGAGAAAAGATAGTATTTTACTTTTTTGCTAGCTAGTCAAAATTGTATTTTTTTTTTAATCCTGAATATAAGCTGAAGTGTTGCAAAATTCATTTTCTATTGTTTGTTCGGTGTGCTGTTATGCCTTTTAAGAAACCAAACATGATACTTGCTGGGGAGGTGCAATCCAAAGGCTACTTATTTCCAAAAGCAGTGTAACCCTAGTGTTGGCACTGATATGTGTGCAACAATGGTGTTATTCATGCTAGTCTTCAAAGATTGAAAATGAGTGATTAGATAGGCTGTCCTTCTTGGTTTGAGAAAATTGGGACTGTGTTCTTTTCCACATTCATACAGGAAAAGGTATTGGGAGGGAGGTGTGGGTGGGAATTAGCATTTTTCAATTCCCAGGCAGAGAAGCAAGGTCCACTGCTAGATGTGTGCTGGCAGTACCGAAAACCAGTTGCAGATGCTGTATCTAACGTATGTAGTAATGTGCTGGACCAAAATAGTGATTCTGCTCATCTTATCTAAGCTGTGTATCGGTGTTAATTCTTTGTGCTTCTCAAGGGTTCCCTTTGTTTCCCTACCCTCAGCACACAGACACACGCACACTGCTTCCTCTTTTGACACATTATTCTCAAAGGTGGCGAAGCTAAAACTGATGATTCTGGTTTGGATGAAGTCTGAGTGCTAAGACACCATCTCCGACATTCCTCGCACTGGGGATTTGAAATTTGGGCTGACCTCTGAACACGTGAAATGGATCCATCTCTGTTTCCCAAAGTCCAGCAAATGATGGTAACATCACTGTCCTAAGATATTGTTCCTCAAAAAAAGTACTTCATCATTTGCTGTACAGAGAGGGATGGCCAAAGTTGTCTTACACAGAATTAAAGTAGGTTTTGCAGAAGCATTTCAGAGCTAATTATTTATGAAAATTCTCATTAAAAATTATGTTTATATTTGTAGTTTCTCCTTGTATCTGTCTTTCCAAGGATAAAATCATAAATTCGCAGAATGGTTTGGGTTGGAAGGGACCTTAAAGGCAATCCAGATCCAACCCCCTGCCATAGGCAGGGACATCTTCCACTAGACCAGGTTGCTCCAAGCCCTGTCCAACGTGGCCTTGAGCTGTGCCAGGAATGGGGCAGCCACAGCTACTCTGGGCAGCCTCTACCAGTGCCTCATCACCCTCACAGGAAAGAATTTCTTCCTCATCTCCCCTCTATCAGTTTAAAGCCATTCTCCATTGTTCTGCCCCTTTCTGCCCATGTCAAAAGCTCCTCTCCAGCTTAATTGTTGGCCCCTTTAGGTACTGGAAGCTGTTTAAAGGTCTCCCTGGAGTCTTCTCTTCTCCAGGCTGAACAATCCCATTTCTCTTAGCCTACGTCTATAGGAGAGGTGCTCCGGCCCTCTGATAATTTTTGTTGACTCCTCTGGACTGGCTCCATCTCCAATACTGTGTTGCTTTGAGCCATCTCAAATGGTGTTCCGCATGTTCTGCTTGGTTTGGTCCTGCCTGATGTTTACTCATATTGCCTTCAGACTTTGCTCTTCATGCATAGTTTTCCCATGCTCTTTACATAGTATATACCTGCCCAGGCCCATGTGTACACACCTGAGGGGTTTAGCTTTGGTGTTTTGATTTTGCTCCCATTCACATGTAACTAATCTGTTAATGCTACAACTTCATGTATATGAAAGAGGAAGAATTCCCTTGCTAATCTCATACTGAGAATATGGCTTTTAAAAGCACTGCCCTTCAAAATACTCTGCTGGGTATGAATGACTGCCTGTTTTACGGTCAGGATAATGCAGGACCTATCTATGATAGGCTGTGTAAAGTTTGGGAACAAAAAGCAGGCATTTGTTTCTTGTGTGTTGTGCCTTTTCCTCACTGTATTTAAAAATAGGCTTTTGTGTTAAGAAAACTGGTGTGGATGCCTGTATTCATTGCCATTTAAAATCCATAAAGGGCTCTGGGCTTCAGCCCAGGTAGATCTGGCTTCTACAGATGACAACATAGCCTGTGTGAGAGAAGTCTGCTGACTTAGGAAAGCAAAAGAAGGATGCAATTGCATTCAGGAATGTCAGAAAACCTATTTCTAGAGAAATAGAAAAGCAAAGGCAGTGAGCTGATGTGTGTACATACGGCATGTGGGAGTTACACATTGCCAGTGGTAAAGGAAGCACTGCAGAAAAACGAAGAGAAATACAGGCTTGGGTTTTCAGCAGAGTACTGAATGAAGAACATTATGAACCACTGTCTTCAAATTACACACTGAAGATTTTGGATAAATCGGATCTAATATTTTCATAGGAGCAAGCTAACTTTTGGAAAAAAACAGCTGAAGAGAAGAATCTGTGCTTAGAGGAACAAAGTTTGGCAGTCTGGAAGCAAATAGTCTGAGTCAACAAAAACATCATCAAGATGCTGCTGGGGAGCTCAGGGCTGTGACCGGGCTCCCCAAATCAGAGCCAGCACAGCTGGAAAATGTGGCTTTTATATGAGTTGGGGGGTGGAGGATAAAAGATCTGATGATCTGGAGGGGTAAAACGCCATCACTGAAAGGAATAGAGGTCCTAAATTGAAGCTCTGGTTTAGGTACAGGGTAGAACACTGATGTCCGTCCTACTGAAGCTGAGAAAACATGGTGAACCCTTTCTTTTTCACTACACTACTTGGGGAAAAATTATGCATAGAGCCTTTTGGAGAGGACACTATTCTGAACCATCAGAATGCCTTGGCTATTTTGCACTTGCACAGACTGCCAATTATTGTGTAGTTCAAAATGATAGAGGATGATTTGCGAGAGGGACAACCTGCCTGCAGGAGAGGTCAGAACTGGGGAATTTCTATACCTGAACAAAAGCCCCTCTGCAGCTGTCTGAGGGTAACAGGAAGGGCAACAGCAAGAGGGATGTTATCAGGGATAACTGAAGGTGTCCTTCAGATGTTTGAAATGAATAATCCTGAACTACCCCTGTGCAGGAATGTCCATTGTCCATGGAAAGGCCAGCTGGCTATGCTTTGTTCTTGAAGTCTGGGAAAATGTCCATTAACTTGTAGTGCAGGAGAATGGCATTAATTGTGAAATCTTGAAAGCAGACTTTAATAAATTTTGCCATTAATATTATAACACCTTTGTCATTAAACATGCTGCATTAGCAGAATATGCTCTTGACTCAAAGGAATTTCGTTTCATTCACCCTACCCCTATTATTAAACGCTGTTATTGCTTTTCAGATTAGAAGATAAAGTATTCATTAATGAATTAGAAAACCAAGTTAGAACTCTCAAATACTATTTAGAGTGTCCCATCTTTTTGGAAAGGAGCTGGGGCAGCTAGTTGTCATAAAGTTGAGCATTGTCCAAGCAGCAAGAGATGGAGCAGATGTTCCTCATGGTGTGCAGATGTGCTGTTTGCAGAGGATGATCCAGTGGTGGTCTGGTGCCCACATAGTAGAAAGTCTAGAGAACTCTATGGCCATGAATGAGGAGGCATCCCCATCCTTGTTCAGATGCAGCCTTGATTGGCTTTCCCAATGCTGAACCAAGGCTGATGCTGTTTGTCAGAACATTAGTTATTCTTGAGCAGGGAGTTTTGTGGCAGTTATGTTTTGTGTGAAAAGAGAGGATATTGGTGATGAAAATACTTGTGATGAAAATAGGCTGGACACGGTCAGTTGTCATTGTGCTACTTTAAGAACAGAATCATTGAAGTGATAGCTAATGAGCCTGAATATGGAAAAAGTAAAATCCTAAACAAAACCAAGAAAGAACTGTTCCCCATATAAAAATATTCAAACTTTGGTACTCATAACCAAGATTTGAAGAAAAACCTGAATTTTCAGGACTTGAAGAAGCATACAGGCACGTTTAATATTCTAAAAGGTATCCGTGGGTGCCAATGAATCTAAAAGCATTTGGCAGCAGCACTTGTCAGCCTGATTGCAAACATTTTGTACAACCTTGGGGAAGGGGCTGGATTTCAGTTGTGGTTTCCTGAGTTTTGCAGCCTGGGGAGCATTCGCATGTTGCCCAGTTACTATCATTGTGGCGTTTGTGGTAGATCTCATCTTACATTCTTTTCTGCTCGCTGTGGATCCCTGTCTCTCCCAGGTGAGGGCATTTATCTTTATACTGATGCGGTTTTACAGCTCCTCTGATTTCTGTGGAGAAGCAGACTGCTTGGCTCCATGGCTGTTAGCATACACTGGTTACTGAGAAATAAACAGATGGGAGAAGTTGTTTGTTTTTCAGGCTCATTATGGATCCTTTAAAATACTGACTGCTCACTGTTAGATATGAAGATACCTAGGTATAGTCCTAATCCCAGGATCTAATTTTAATATTGCCTAGAAAATGCTATTACTGAGTACAAAAAAGCTAAGTTATTTTAACAATTGACAGGCGGTATCTGGTAGTATTTTTGGATGGTTTTACGTGTGTGCCAAAAGCCAGAGTGTGTGAGCATTCGGAAGTAGCTGACACTGGGTCCTTAATTCTGTGTGAAAATCACTAAATCCAAGTGTTTGATTGGCATTTGAGTTCTGCAGTGAGTATTCAGAAGTGTTTTCAGGCTTGGGCTTTCAAGGAGTAGGTTGAACTCTAACGTTTTCAGTTGTACTCAGAAATTTGTATCTAAATGCTCCCCTCCAGTTTAGTTCAGTCTTAGCTCCAGAAGTGAAAGTAGCCTGCCAGAAACAGTCATGGCTCTCTGCAACAGCCATGACTCTTGGCAGGTATGTAATAAGGCATGCATATGGGATGCTGTTCTTGGGTCCATGGGAGTTGAGTGGAGAAATGGGGATGACTGGGTGGTCTGGGGTATAACTGTGCTGATGAGGTTCATTGTCCCCTGGGAACAATTTCTACTGGT
Source organism: Forpus xanthops (assembly GCA_032466535.1). NCBI lineage: Eukaryota > Metazoa > Chordata > Aves > Psittaciformes > Psittacidae > Forpus > Forpus xanthops. The sequence goes on along the minus strand of JASSUY010031805.1, from coordinate 25,625 downwards.
GTGTTAGTAGTTTGGAGACTGAAGGGAGAAGAATGGCATAGCGCAGGTCCTGTGGGTTGGGACCACTTGGGCAAAGAGCTGCACTTTTGAAAGAACAAGTCAGCACAAGAACAAATGGGACCTACTGGAGTTATGCATAGGCAAAGGCATGCTGCCTTGGTCTCTTAGAAGAGGTACAAGAAATAACTTCATTAACCTGCTTGAACAACATAACAGCATACAATGAATTACAGTGCTAGCAGTCTGGTGCAGACTACAGTAATAACACCAAGAATGGTGACGGTTATAAGAGTGGAGCCAGCACTCCCATGAAGCCACTGGACAAACAGTAAAGCATCGTTTTTACATTTGTTTGGCATTTATTTTTAATTAATATCTAAAGTTGTATGTATTTGTAAGTAGGCACTTAACATAAAGGTCCTAGAGTTGATCAGTTAATCAGAAGCTGTAGCAGTGGCTTCCTACTGCACACCAAACTCTTCTTTTGGTTACCTTTTTGATTTTCACCTGGGAGGTTTTTCTGTGCCTACTTAGAAAATGGCTTCTCTTCAAAGGGTTTTTCCTTATCACATGAAAATTTCATGAGAATAAATAATTTGTTACTACTGAAGAAGCAATTATCCTAACTATGTCAACTCATTTCAGTCTTCCATTCAGGAAGGAGGTAGATGGCTCTGTGAGGCAGCTCACTGAGCAAACCAGCTGTGGCCAGTGGGAATAGTGTTGCAGATAATCCACACAATTACAGCTGTTGCTCAGAATCACTGAGTAAATAATTTGGAATAATGATTGAGATCCTGTGGGGGGAAAAAAGGAGAAAATCCCAAACAGAAAAGGGGATAAATTTGTACCAATGTGAACAGTATTGTAAATAACCAGAAGCAGTATACTCAGCCCAAAAAGATGCTAGTGGAGTGGAAGAAAAACATAGCTGGGGTTTTATAGCTCTGTCGACAGTCTCTATTCTCAGTGACTTGCAGGCTGATTCACTCCAGCTCACTGTGAGAATGAAATAACTGGATCAAATCTGGACTGGCCATCTTTGCATTCAATGTTTATCTCGTCCTCTCACTCATAAAGAATCTTTTTAGCCAACTTGGGAGCAGCTTAAAAGAAAATTAGGGAAACAAAGATGCAATCTTGGAGTGACATATCGTAATGAGACCTCTCAGTGTCTCAAACTTCCTCATTAACTTGCACCAAACTCAGACTTCAAAAATTACAAAAGGGGTTTTCTCTCATAGCCCATAAATAGTCTGTGCTTAGAGTATACCACGTTGTCTCAATCTTCTTGGCTTATTCCCAAAGCAGCTTCTTTTGGCATGCTACGGTTGATGGGAATGATATTGTAGGAAGAACAAAGTACAGTTTTTCCAAAGGAAATAATAAATCTGCCGTGGGCTTTCAAAGCAAGCTGACATAATCAGAAAGTGATATATTTTATTTTTTTTAAGAATGCAGGAAGAACACAGATGTTACTTTGGACCATTAACGTCTTCACTATAAAGACATGCAAAATATTTCCTATGGCTTTTCCCCTTTCTTTTGTTTGTCACCTTTTTTTATTAAAATCAAAGCTTTTTTTTCATCTTGTATATTAAACTTGGCAACATCCCATTTCTGCCAATGCCAGCATGGTAGGGTGAGCAATTGCAGCTGAGTATTTTTGAAACTTTAGTCAAATCTGCTTGTCATTCTACCATTTCATATTTTATTTCCTTGACATATAAGCCCAAAGAAGACATGTAGCTGGAAAGCAACTACATCTATAAAACAAGGGCAGCCGGCAATATGGTTAGGCTGCTGGCATTAGATATCCACTAAGTTTGATCTAAAAGTGAGAGGCAAACCCCAAGATGATGTTAATAATTAAAGAAATATTAATCTATTGATGGAATTAATGGGGGGAGGGGGGAGAAATGGAGATACTTGAGTTTATTTTGTTTGGGTTTTTTTTTTGTTGGCTGGTTGGTTGTTTCTTGGTTTTGTTTTTTTGTTAGGTTTTGGGTTTCTTTTAATAGTGTAATGAGGACTGAAGTTGGTGGGAGACTTGCGTTAATTCAGCTTCAGTGGGCTTTAGATCAGGTACTTAACAACATTAGGTGCCCAGTTTCAATTTGAACAAGGGCTCTTTGCTTTGGGATACTGTGCACTCAAATGGTCCTAATGAAGGCTGGAACTGTCTCTGAACTAAAGGCTGTGTCTGACGCTGTGTGGGGGGTTTGGAGATCTCTCTCGCTCCCAGAATCTTGCAGAATCCTTTAGGAAAAAAAAAATTGCTCAAGTCTCTTTTGGAGTCCAAGCGGAAGAGCTGAAGCAAATATGTGTACCCATCCTCAGAGCTTTCTGACTGGGGATCAGTGAATAATTACTGTGATATTCTTTACTAACACAGACTGATGTTTGGTCAAAGGAAAATACTAGTGTTCAGTTTGCATGGATGGTATTTTGCGGTTATGGCATTGCTTTCTTTGCCTAGCTTGTTTATACAGTTTGACACCATTCCCATGGGAAGGAGATGCAACTGCATTTCCATTCGACTTTTGCTCCTTCTTCACTATCATGTTTGCACCACTCTGTTGTGCCTTTTGCTGCTTATCTCTGCACCTGCTTTAAGACTTCTTCCCTGAGGGAAGAATACAAAATTTGTCAGTTGACCTTGCTTTGGTATTTTCTTTTAGGTTTTTTTTTTCCCTATGCTAGAAAACTGAGAGCTGAAACACAGATATTTCCCTTGTATTTAATTAAGGATCCACCCATTGTAAATATCCAGCTAAGAATATCAGAAATTATTGGGAATCTTCTTCAGATGATCTTTCCTCCTATGAAAGTCCTATGAAACCTGAAGGATCATCTCCAGCATCACTCAGTAATTTTGGGTCTGGATGTTTCAGTGCATTTGCAAGCAGATATCCTCCTCATTTAACTTCTGCCCAGAGAGACTGCACTTGGTAGCGGTGATTTTGCTTTCTGCTGTAGAAGGAATGGTGAAAAAACAGCCAACCAAAATGATATAGTTTGGTAATTTTGTGAAAATGCAGGGTTATTTATCACATAACCTAGATGCTTCCTTGTGTATGGTGTGCAAATACACACTTGTATGAATAGGATCTGCAATGAGATACTTTGGCCCATCTGCTCTTTTTTTAAATTCAGGGAAGAAACAGAAACACGTGGGTAAGAGCAATAAAGACTGCTGTTTTGACAATGCTTCAAGTAGGTATTAATTCCCAAAATAGAGTTGTGGGAGTTTCTATTTACCAAACCGCACAAGAAGTGAAAACATCAAGCAGTAAAAAGATTTTGGAGCACTGTCAGAGATAACGGATGCACAAGGATGCAGCACGTAGGGAGAGGTACATGTGTCATCAGTCTTCAGTAAATGTATAGCTCCTTGCAAAAGAAATGACCTTATTCAGCTACTTAAAATATTTTTATTGTTTCTCTCACCCTAAACTGTAGGAAATCTTACCTGCTTGCTGCTTCTTTTCTGAATGTATCCATGAAAATTGTTTAGAGTCTTTTGGTTTCTTTGTGCAGTGCTATTTCTGTATTCACTCACACTGGAGATTCTAAGGTACTCATAAAGCAAATGCAATCAATTTAATTTTTTCCCCCAATCCCAGCAGATACTGCATTTTGCTTTCTATCTTCCGCCTATCTCTTGGTTGGAGATAGCATTTATCTTTACCAAGCAGGTTACTGAAGGAATTAACATTTACTTGTGCTGTGCTGGGGGAGGAGTGACACTGCTATATCCCACTACTGACATCAGCAGTAATGGGAGGCTTAATTACATTTTGTGCCATGCTTTGACAGACCCAAATCAAAGGCATGGCAGGCACAGTAACTATTATTATGTTGATAGCAAATGAATTTTAATGTTGTAATAATGCAATGCAAGGCATGAAGAGTTAAAATGGCAAGAAGTCTTCTGGGGTGGTTAAAATTGTCAGAAAATTATTAGGAAGTCTCTTTGCGAATATGGCTGAGTACAGGCATGTGTGTCTGCATTTTCACACAGGTCTGAGAGAGTTAATGGAGTACAGAGCTATCAGGTTCGTTTCCGATTTTCCACCAGACTGAAATGAAATGCCACGATGCCTCAAACCAAACCTCTCATTAGTCTCCTTATTAGTTTTCACTCTAGTAAATAAAATAATGATGCTACTAGCAGTTAATAATAGGCAATCAGGATCTCTTTCATGCCTGTCACTTTTCTCCCTGCTCTTAGCAAAAAAAGTTCCTGTGTGTGTGAGGAAAAAAAATAAAATTAACCCTTTTTTAATTCTAGTGACTCTCTCTTTTCCTGCCCCCCCCCTTTTATTTTAATCCTTTATTTCATGGTTCTGTGCTTTTTTATGGCTGCTACTGATCCAGAAGTACATGTTCTTTGAAGCATCCTTCCTCTGTCAGAAAAGCTCCTGACTAAGTTTCTACAGTTGATACCCACCTCTGGAATTCTCTTCCTGGCACAGAGATGTCTCCTGCCAAAACCTGGCAGCAAAGCTAAAACACACAGTAAGCCATTTGCTGAAATATTGTTCTTGATGCTTACAATGGGCACAATGAAACAGCAGTTTGTAAATTGTGAAGCACATTGTTAAAATATGCCACGCATGTTTAATACTTCTGTTAGGAAATAGAGTTATGTAGCTGCATGAGGGTGTTTTGGAGGTTGGTGCATGGTCAGAGCTTCTGTCTTGTTCCTTACGGACTTGGCCACTTTTGTTTGTTTTTACCCAACTCATGTTGCCCATGGCCTAAAACCTTAGAAAATGATTTTGGGCATGTCCATACTTCTGCTGCAGCACAGAAGCCTGCATTGGCTAATTAATCTATTTCTTGTCAGTCAAAGGATAGCCGGTCCTTGAAGATATAGGGATTTCCCTTGTCACCTAATCTTGGATTGTCTTAAATCTTCCATTCCCCTTCCCTACCCTTTTATTTCTCCATGTTCTGTTACCCCCTTGCCCTTGAAGCATTCCTATTTTTTCCCTCCAATTTTTCTTTAGCTGCCTATCTTTCTGTAAACCCTACCTTATTCTTTCCTATATTTATTCTTTATTTGAGGTATTAAGTTTTTTCTTATACTACATAAGTTATATTTTGATCTATTAAGCCACGCTTTCTCAAAGGGATGTCGAAAAGGAATTGTATTTGAGAGCTACCATTGCAAGTTAAGGGATACTAAACTGGTATGCAATCCTAGTCTTTTTTGAGATTGCTTTGGTGATTAGGGTATAAGACTGGATACAATTAAACCAAATAATTGATCAGATATTTTGCTCTTTTCAAGTGACAACTAATCCAGGCAGTCTAAAGTTAAATGAAGGATCCAAGAATGCTCCGTATGTCCTGTTCTTCATAAAATGTTGTGCCTTAATACTGTGTTCTCAGTTCTACCACCAAAAAGTAATTTCCAAATGCTAGAGACCAGTAACTCCATAAATATTTACCTTAATTCTCTTTGTAGAGTTGGAAAATTCAGTATCGCGGCTGTTGCAGAAAGGCACCCATTTAGACTGCTCACTCAGTCTTCTGTCCAGGTATTTGTTGAACATTATTAAATGTTGTTAATTATATCACGAATTCCATATGGAACAAAGGAGTGTTGGGGTATGCAGGAACTAAAGCCTAATATTTTTACTATGATTACAAAACACCGATAGCTCAGAATATGTCACCAAGGTATTGTCCCTGAAACTACCACCAAATAAGACAATTTGGTAGAATCTTGGCAGTAACTGAATTGGAAGCCTTAAAGCTCAGTGCTTCCAAACATATTCCTTTGATGTGACGCTTAAAATCCTTTCACTGATTTTGAACGTTTTCCTGCTGAGACTGGTGGTTTGAAGTTGTGCTTTCTGAGGTCAGCACACAAACACCACAGTTCCCTGAGGTTTGTAGGAAGCAGAAGATAGGTGGGGGTTTGGACAACCTGTTTATATCATGACCCTTTCCTATATCTCTGAAGATATGAAGACTGTTCCCACCAACAAGCAAAAAGACCATTGTAGCATATCCAGACTTGGGTTATGTGGAAGCACCATCGTGTCTCACCATCTCCTTATAGTCTTTTTGCCCCAGACAGTGAACAGCCAGAGGAAGAGGGGCTGGTAGGCCTGCTCAGAGGTGTTAAGTGTGTGAACATCTCTGCTATGCCCTGTTTTTTGTACAGCCTGATCATGGATGCTCAGCCCTAATTCCACCAAGCCTAAAGGTTAATGATCTATGCTTCTTCTTCCAAAATCTTGGTCTAAATCAGGAGGTTATAGAAAAAAAGCAGTGTGCTTTCTGGGAGCTATCTGCTACTGCATTTACTGAGCTGTTCTTTCAAAAACACCAAATGCTGGGTGCTCTTGGCAAAGATATAAAGGTGACTAAAACTGGCAGAAAGCTTTTTAAAAAGGGTATAGCAAAGTTTAATTTGGACAGACATGTTATCTCTGCTGGTAGTGGAGAACTATATATAGTAATAATGAGGTACACTTACTAGGAGAGGTACTATTCTGAGATACAGATGCAAAGAAGTTCAGCCTTGTGCCTCAACTAGATTAGGTCATGATGGACACAGAGAATGAAATTACAATAGGTCCAGTTTAGTTTTTTTCCTACTGTTTGTAGAGAATCTGAGGAATCCGACCTAACAGTGTTAACAGCCACAGATGCACACTGCCGCTTGTACAAGCTATATGCAGCTAAAGTGGCTTTCATGTTCTCCAGCTATGAAGTGATCATTCATAAACCATTGCAAGCAAGTGGATGAATAAAATGCATTGAATGTTGGCACAGAAACCAAGGGCTGTACTGAAGATACTGTTAAATAGTAATGTGTTTTCATGGCTGACCAATTAAGAAGTGTCTGAAGATATGTGAAAATTTAAATCTATTTTTACACAGTGCACAAAAGCAGAGTCATAGCACTGAAACTCCTCAAAAGCCCCCAACCATTTCTGAAGGACCAGATGTCACTCATTCATTCACCATAAGAACAAAACTAGGATTTCTATCAACAGATCTAGTGTTGCCAGCTGATTTTGTCCACAATTGTCAATTCTTTCATGTAATCTTTTAAACTAATGAATTAATAATAGCTATTAATAGCTGGCCTTTGATGCTTCAAGGTTCCCTAATTTAACTTGGTGTGAGACACCATAGCATGCACTTGGACCTTTGTGGTTAATTACTGCTCGTGAACCTGCCTTAAATATCGCTTGTCCGTGCTCAGTCTCTCAAAGGGATGCAGATGATGCTTGTCTGTAGTGAGCAGCCCTGCTTAGGAGAAGAAATAAATGTCTTTCACGGTAAATTACCTAGCTTTTGATGGTTAACATAAATTGTTTCTTTAATTCTCAAGTCTGTATGGGACTCTTAAAATGCTTTATGATTTATTTAAGAACTTAAATAATCTTACGAGTTATTTTAATGATGGTTTTATGTACAAAGTTTCCAGGCTGTTTGAAATAACTTTATACTTGCACATATAATCAGGTAGATACACCTTCTACAGATAGTAATGGAGTGAGTTGGCATGAATTGATTCATATAAAACCCTTCTCAATTAGACTTTTTTACCTCATAATCTCCCTACAGAAACACAAGGCTTTTGTAACCCTCACAAGACTTACACCCTTTATAAACCTGATACTATTGTTGGATTTCTTGCCTGTTCTTTTAAACTTTTCATCTTCAAGATGCAGCCTCATAACCTGGCTGCTTGTTTTGTTTTCCCTTCAGTAAGCTCCTTGTCTGTATTGTTACAATGGATGAGATGATTCACAACCACTCAAAGCTCCGACCAGATGATTCTGTTTTTAATAATGGCATTTGTATGAATAAATATGAAAATAATTGCTTATCTCTTATTAAATTCTGTGTATCAGGCTAGGCTTTTCTCTGCTGAGGAGGGATCTCTGAGCTGAGTTATGAACACTGCCCCAGTGTCCCAGAGTCACTGTCCACCCTCTGTTAACAATGTTCACTGTTCCACTCTTCTAACCTTGTTTTCTCATTAGTTCCCCTGAAAAGGAGATTTCTTTTTTTACCCACTTATTTTTGGGAGTAAGGCTGGCTATCACCTCAATACAAGAGGACCACTGGATGCTTGGTCTGCTGCACCCAGTTTTATAGCCACCATCTGATGCAATCTGTGAACCAAGGAGTAAAGACTATCCGATGCCTTTCCTTGGTCCAAGCAATGTCCTGTATCTAATGAGGGGGGTGCCATAGCTGCCTGCTTGCCTGAGCTCTCTGGCTCCTGTCATCTCCATCCAAGCACTGCCAGCTCAGCACCAGTCTCTGCCTCCACGCCCAGCCTTGACTAAGGTCTTATGCCCAGAGCTGGCATATGCCTTTCAAATCACCTGCCTAAGCAGTTCATCGACCAGAAATATGCAGTCACTCTGATTCTCCATCATGGCAAGGAAGGAGATCTTGTCCTGTTCACACAAAGATTTGTTTCTCAGTCCTCTAAAGGCTTTTCTGGATGTCTTTATTGCCTGTTCTTTAACAGTCACTTCTTCAAGTCCTCCTGCCTTTTTCTGACTTGTCATGCAAAACCCAAAAGAATCTTTAAAATGAACTTTTATACTATAATAATCCTAAGAGGAAAACACAGACCTCAGCAAGATGCTGTGTAGGTAAGTTGTAAGCAGATAATTCATAGAATTGCAGAATGATTTGAGTTAGACGGGACTGTAAAGATAGTCTCATTCCAACCCACCTACCACAGGCAGAGACAACTTCCACTAGACCAGGTGGCTCAAAGGCCCATCCAACCTGTCCTTGAACACTGCCAGGGACAGGTCAGCCACTTCTCTGAGCGACCTATGCCAGTGCCTCTTCACTCTCACAGTGAAGAACTTCCTAATATCTAATCTAAATCTCCCCTCTATCAGTTCAAAGCTATTTCCCTCTGTCCTATCCCTACAGGCCTTTGTAAAAAGCCTCTTGTCAGCCTCTTTAGGCACTGGAAGCTGCTTGAAGGTCTCCCCAGAGCCTTCTCTTCTCTAAGCTGAGCAAACATAGCTCTCTCAGCCTGTCTCTAGGAGAGACACTCCAGTATTTTCATGGCCTTCTCTGCACTTGCTCCAACAGGTCCATGTCTGTCTTATGTTGGGGGCCCACACAACTGGATGCAGTAGTGCAGGTGGGGCTTCACCTGAACAGAGTGGGAGAATCAGTTCAGCTCAAGAGCTGGGCTTGACTTTGCAGCCTTTCCAGTGAGTGTACAATGGTTATAGCAACAGAGCAACTCTTAAAAAAAAAAAAAATAAGCATAGGAGCACACATGTAGCAATGCTCAAAACCCAGAGGAAAAAAACATCTTTGGCTGTGCTGGAGATCTGTTTGAGTGAGCTTATGCTTTGTAGATGATAATCCCATAAACTTTGCAGAATGAAAAGAGGAAACGGGAGCAGCATGGAACAGGAAAGACCGGTGGTGTCATATCAGGCTCCTGCTGGAGCCCCTGCCCTGATTTGTGTGGGGAGTGTAGGATGGGAGAGGGAGACAGGTTGCGTAGCTTCTCCTATCAGCAGGAGCATTCCTGGTTTGATTAGTGGCTTTCAGCTGGCAGCCAATGCTGATTTAAAACTAATGCTTTTTTGATGAATTGTTGCTTTGTCTGTTTTGAATGTTTTCTGCATGACTAATTAAGGTACCAAAATGAATTAAATTGTGTTGCTAAACTTTATAGTAGTATGCAAACTAATGGCAGGAAGTCTCTGCTCCTCTTCAATATTTTATTTAAACTTTGTTTTCTCAGGGACAGGGCATTACTTGTTATCTAAAATCCACTTAACTGAGCTAAAATGTGATGTCATGCTTCTCTAAATACATGTAGGTATTTATGTTCAGCCTGTTGAGAAACAGACTTGAATATAGTGAGATATACGTAATTACGCTCTTTTAATGATAACAGAACCCACTTAAAATTGGCAGGAGATCAAAACCTGCAGCCTCATATATGGGGTTTTGCTTGAGTAAAGCATTCTGTAACATTATGCTGGGGAAAACCGGCATGATTCATCACTGGGAAGACACTCCTCCCAGCTGGAGCAGATAGTTAGGAATCACTCGCTATTGACGCTTGTGAAGAGTGGTGTCAGCCCCTCCGAGCGGAAAAGCTGCCGGGAAGAAGGTAACCCTGTAGCTGGGGTGTTTGCATTTCATATTTGAACAGCGCTAGTGAGGCACTCGGTTTGCTTTTCACTGTGGAGGGCAGAGCTGTGCCACGCTACGATTCCTCTCCCCTTTCGGCTGCTTATTTCCTGTGCTTCTGAATTTATGCTTTATTGTCCATAGATTATTTTATTTTTCTCTCTGAACCAAAGACAATTTGTGTAAGAGAGTAGAATAACAGCATACGTGTTTGATATATGTCTGTCTATGCTTGAAATAATCCTACATTAATTTTTAATGAAGCTTCAAAGAGAGCTAGAGCTCAGCACGATCCGTGCCCAGTGAAGATCCTAATCTTCCCTTTCCAACAGCAGAGAGCTGCCGCGGGCACATCTGTTCCATGACCGAGCAGCGTGGCTGCCCCTGGCCCCGGGAGGGAGGTGCACTGAGCCGGCAGCCTGAGGTCCCTCTGCTGGGCGATGGGAACCGGGCAGGGGTAGAAGGCAGCGCCCGGCCGGGGAGCGCAGCCCGGGGGACAGGCCCGGAGTCCCCCAGCTGCTGGCTCTGCTGAGGGTGTGATGGAAACCCCCTGAAAGACAAGCCAGGAAAGACTTGCTGCGAAGGTACATGTATCTCTATATATATTCTGCAAAATCTCTTCTTTCTAACTTTTTTTTCTCTATTACAGAAAAAAAAAAAAGTGAATTTCTTGTCTTAGTCACATGTCCTTAGGAAGAAACTGTGTTTTGAAAGGGAAACCTGAACATTTCCTGTTCATTCAGCTATCTGTTGCATTATTTCAGTACTGAGTATGGCTTAGTCGCTTTGTTAAAGGAGCAGAACTGGACCCTGCCATTGCTGGGGGAGCCTTGGGGGGAATCTGGTGAGCCTCTCCGGCTCACCCTTTTTGGGCTGAGAGCACCACCACGTCTTCCACCCTCCCCCCCAAGCAGTGCCTTCCAGCAGGCTCATTTATCAGGGAGGGTTCGCTTGGGAGCAGAGCTGCAGGAGCGGTTTGTCCAGGTGCTTTTTGCAAGGTGGGGTGATGGAGCGGGCAAGACGTGGTTATCTGTCTGTCTGCTCCTGCCCTGCTCCCCATTGGGGATGTTTGGATTTGGCAGCAGAATGTGGGTGTGATTAACTTTTTTAATTCATTTTTTTGGGAGAGTGCTTATGAATACATAGCTCTTTACACTTTGTTTTCCAAGTAGAAACAAATGGAGTCATTATCTGTGTTGTGAGTCTGTGAAAGAGAACCGCATCGCTGGTGCAAAAGAGTTTGCCTCTCTTTGCTACTTAAAAAATAATCACTATGTAAATAATGAATTTCTTATGCAAACAGTTGTGTTTCCAATTCTACCTAGTGCAGGAGCCCTTTTCTGCTAAAATACCATTTCTTTGAAGGGAATATTAACAGTTTCTTAGTTAAAATTGCATTTCGTAACTCATGTGATGGAAAAGGCTACATCACTTGCTGCTACAGAGCAAGCGGTATAATTCTTTCATATCTTCACCTGATTTCTTTTATAGTTTACTTGGTAATGGATATTGACAGGTATGAGAACCTGCCCAAATTGTGCGACTACAGGCATCAGTGTCTGTTGTGTGTAATACTGTACGTTGTTAGGTGTGTTTTGTTGACTTTTTTTCATCGGAAGCCCAGGCTGCATAGAAGGGCTGTGGATTGCCTTTTTAGCCTATATGATACTCACTTTAAGTCCATGCTGAAGCACAGGGCTGATCATTATTGTGGATTGTGAATTACCTATGGGTAGAACTGACACAGCATGCGTATTCCTTCTCTCAAAAAATCCCAAACCAACCAAACCCCAAACAACCCCAAGACAACCCCAAATCAACAAAAAATAAAACCCCGAACACCAATATGTTGAAGAGCTTGTTCTTTGGAAATTAATAGTAAATAGCAAAGATCTCAGTGTGAACTGGGTGGAGATCCCCTGTGTGACTGTTAGCATACCTTTAAAGTGAACTCTGTTGATTTTTATTGCTGTGGAAACCCTATTTTGCACAGAGATAGTCCTATCTCGATGAGCCAGGGCTTAGGTCTGTTGCTGGACAGTGGTGCCAGGAGCTCAGACTAGCTCCTACACCCTGCTCCAGCTTCATGTCTGCAGAGCCCCAAAGCATTTCAGAGCTGTGCATTTGATTTTCTGGCATGGAAATGTAATGGTGCAGTCAGCTCTGTAACAAACACTTAAAGAAAGGTAACTGAAATAAAAACATAGATATTTCCCCTTTAGTAAGTGATGAACTTGTTGTCTCCATGCTGTGGTAGAGAGGTGGTGTCAGGATGAGGTTTGTTCGCTAGATCTGTGTTTGCTTTACTGTGAAACAAAGTAAAAATAAATCATTGGTGAGGCACTTATGGGTGAGTGATCACTGTGATAATAATGGCGATTTAGCTTATTAGGACTATTCAGATAAAATGATTTCCAACACCTAACTGGTAAGTTATGCAAACATGGAGGGCAGGCTTTTAATCAGGCTGGTCCTTGGGTCTCACCCTGGGAGGTGCCAGCATGGAGGGAATCTGACCCTTTGGGTTTTCGCTGGATATTTTTTTTTTTGGCCACATAAAAACATTATAAAACTCATCCTGATGGTTTTACAATAGAAGTTTGTTCACTGTAAATCCAAAAGTTTATTTGTGTCATTGATCTGGTTGTTTAATTATCTGGCATTTGTGTGACTGATCTTGAGTCCGATTTCCCCTTCTGCTCTGATGTAAAAGGCAAGGTATAACTTACAATGTCTTTTGGAAACAGAATAAATTAGACTGTTTATTTGTTTTGCTCATGTTTAGGATTGGGGTTTTCCAAAGAACCCAAATCTGAATCCTTTGATTTGTTCAGGCTTCCCACTACCATTAGAAATAAGATTGATTGGCAAGTATAGGGGATTAAGGAGTGCTAAAATATTTGCTGTATATCCTTCAAAATGTTATTTAGTCATGTATGAAGCTGACTGCAGTAAGCTATAGCCCCCACACCTTCCTTTTTCTTACTTCCACATTGCACCTAATGTCTATCAAGTTGATGTGATGGACAGGCAGAACAACTGATAAAGGTCAAGTGATACAACAGCCAACGTTGGGTGATGATGAACTCTCCAGTAGAGACCAAAGTGTGTGTCGGTGAAGCTGATGGTTTGATTTGGTACAGCTCAGTAAGATGTATTTAGTTAAAATTAATTCATCGGCCTTGAAAACAAACTCATTCCAATCCTAGGGTGGGTGATATGGTCCCTGGGTAAAACATGGCACATCTTGATTGCTGGTAGGTATCTTCCTTTTGTAAGAAGATATTTACTAAGTAAGAATAGCACAGGGTAGGCATTAAGGTAGAATTGTCAGTACTTCTTTGGCACACTATAGATTTATTACATGAGACAATAACTTCTTGTGATTGTTGGTAAGGAAGCACATGAGCACAAACATATCCCATATTGGTGGGTTTTTTTGTTTTTGTTGTTGGTTTCATTTGTTTTTTTCTTAATTATTTTGGTTTCTATGCGTTTTTTGGGAGCACAGGTTGGTTTAGAGGAGGAAAGCCTTCTTTCTCTTTTAGAGCGAATAACTGCTCATAGTTTTCCTTATTGCCATGTATTAAAATAGCTGTAGTAGACCTTAGAGACCCATTTTTGTCGTGTGAGTTCTTTGTTGTGTGGTGTGACCTACTCAGAGAGGAGCGTATTTCTTATCCCTTGGTCACCATATGTTCACAGCAACAATCATTGTTTTCCATAAGTATCTGTATTTGTTCTGTTGTGCATGCACTGTACTTTATCATTTCTCATGTACTTTTATAAAGAGCTGTGGTGGAAATTGTGAGGGTTTTCCAGTAGGGATGTATGTACATAAGCAGGACTGCTTCATCACAGCCTATATATCACTGCTAACTCCTTAAATAATTTTTACGTTGGTATACCAAATAAAATATTAGTTTACAATTTGGCATTTGTTAAAAAAGGAGGAAGTTCTCTATAAATGGTTCTGTCATTTGAGCATTACACAGCTCTGTGCCTACGTGATCCCCAGTTCAGACCCTTCTTCAGTGTTACTGAGTGCAATTCAGTCTGAATCCACAATATTGCTATTTATTTGGCTCACAGTAGTGCCAAGGCAGGCATTAAGACTGAGTCTCAGAAGGGATGCTGCAGATGCACGCAGAAGGAGCAGCCCCCACGCCAGGACTTTACATTGCTTTAATACTCAAAAAATTCTCCGTGGAAACCTTTAAGTTGGCTATTAGAGTGTACTTCGGATGAGGACATAAAATAACCCGCGTGCTCCTCCATCGGCATGTGTTTCTGAGTAAGCTGTAGTGGGGCTTGCTTGGCTTTATAGAAACAGCTAGACATGCTGTATAAACTGCTGAATCTGGTAGGCAGGGATGGGAGGAATAGAGTCAATTATAATTATAAGTTTTATTGTGTCCTTTTTCCTTTTATGTGTTAATATAGTATATAAAATTCCTCGTGCAGTCTATTTAAATTCTGGGGCTTTCATCTGACCTTTCATTCTCTTCCTATACAACTGCCTTTCCTGTAATAGAATAACATAAATTACTGTCATCAAATTCTGCCTGCAATTACTTTGTATCAGTCAACCTACTGCTTTTGTGTGTATCTGCTTTCATCTCATTAGCTGTTGTACAGACGAATTATGACTTGTAGGTAGTTGATTGACTAGCTGTTGGATGATTCCTTTGAGTACTGAAGGTATTTGGCAGGTTACAAAATGTTTGGGGTTTGCACTGACAAGGGAGTTTCCGTACTAAGGCATACGCTGTGCAAATATGCAAACGGATTAACAGAGCAGATTATTTGGATTCAGAAATCAGTTTATAGTGCAGTGAATAAAATAATTCTGGAAACTGGAAGTCGTGCAAGTGGGGTATTTTCATGGTGATTTGTATTCAGAAACGATGAAGGCTGATAACCTTGCCTAATTTTGAGCTTATTAGATACAGCTATAAAGTGCCTCAGGGCAATTAAAAAAATTCCTTAAAAAAAAATTATCTTTCAATGAGGAGTTTTATGAACTGCTGGCGTGTTAGTGGGGGTTGTAAATTATTGAGGTTTCGTCTATTTATTTTAACCCTCTGTCTCAAATAGTTGGAAATTGCTAACTCCAGTCCCCATTCCCTTGCACTATTATCATTCCTTTATTAATGCAGAGATTTTCATATGCAGTCACTTCTCAGTGTGAGTTCATGCTATTTTCCAGCACTCGTTCTGAATCACAGTCTTGGTGACTGCAATTTGTGCTATTATGCCATAATATTCACATTACTGTTATGGAAATTTTTTTTTCTTTTTCTTTTTTAAATTATAATACAAGTAAACAATGTGTGCCTACAGTTGTGCTTTGGAAGAGAAAGTAAAGTTATATCATAGAGATACATATTTATGTATATATGAGAAAGGCAAAATATTCTTCACTTAAACCACTGGATTTCTGTTTTCTAGCGCCAAGGTTTCATGTGCATATTTTCATTTGTTTGTTATTTCATATTGATGTGGGTAACTTTTTAAGTCAATGAAGTAGATTGAGTTAGGTTACTATTTCAGATGTTATTTTTGAATAATTAAATAAAACCCAGTTTGCGCAATTGTGTGAATAGCCATTTTCCCAAAATAGCACTGATGTGAGTGGAAACAATAGCTTGTGTCTCCAGAATAATAGAAGTCCTTGATAAAATTTTTGGCATCTCAAGATATTACTTTGAGCATTTGTTGCTAAAGTCATACAGCCTCATAGGCTTCCACTGACCAAAGTAGCAGCAGTTTAATTCCAGCATACCAAATAAATGTGAACCTTTTCAACCAGAGAGCTCTGGTGATTGTATGCACTTTACTTGAATACTCTAAGCACAAACAGTATCTGCCCAGGTGGTAGCTGATGTCTTGTGATTTGTTTAGCTGTTTCTCATGCACACTGGAGGGGATGAAACATGCAATGCTTGTGTTTGTCTTGGAAAGGTTTCCCTAAATTACAGCAATACTGACTTTGTTTGAGTTGATGGGCAGGATA
This sequence comes from Forpus xanthops, assembly GCA_032466535.1. Taxonomy (NCBI): domain Eukaryota; kingdom Metazoa; phylum Chordata; class Aves; order Psittaciformes; family Psittacidae; genus Forpus; species Forpus xanthops. The sequence continues at coordinate 9,445 of JASSUY010031805.1, read as the reverse complement.
ATCAGTTTGATAGTTCTGATGTGCATGGGCAGTTGATTTAATTTGATTCATTTATATTGTATAAATACCCATCTCATATTTGCTTGAATGTTGCCTTTTAAGGTTTGTGGCACTTCTGTAGGTCTAAACACATGAAATAAAATAGAATGTCTGAATTTTCATAAACTAGGTGAACCTTCAGATAATGATGGCTTTGACATAGAATCATATAATAGTTAGGGTCGGAAAGGACCTTAAGGTCATCTAGTTCCAGCCCCCCTGCCATGAGCAGGGTGGGTTTTCATGACCAAGTTTGCTAATACTATTATTGTGGTATTGTGTATGCTCGAATATTTAATGGAGTTTAAGCTGTTTTTACTACATCTATTGAGCTGTTGATTTTTAATTTTTTTTTTTTTATGCTAGTGATCGAAGGCATTCCCAGATTTTTCTGGCCTTAAATATTTAGCCAAGAGAGCTTGTTTTCCTGGAATTCTTGTGTTAATATAACAATAGTCCAAAGCTAAAGCAGTACAGGGCTGGATTTTGCAGAAATCCTTATTAGTTTTAGAGCACAGTTTCCAGACAAACATTTGAGGCTAAACTGCTGAGGAAGCAGATGCCAGTCTGTAGATACTAAGAGTTAATATCTCTTGAGATGTGTTCATTGTCTTAAGGAGCTTCCAGCCCCAAGCAAGGCTTTTCATCTGCAAGAGCAGAGGAACTGGTCAAGTTGGCTGCCAGCGTCTTTGGTCACAGTTTTGAGTGGCACTGGAGGAGTGGGTGAGTGTAGGGAAGGGATATATCTTTTGAAGCCAACTGTAAATACTGAACTTGAACCGTGCATCATTGGGGTAATGGCTGCAACTTTGGATACGTTTACATGGTTTCCAAACAAGTTAATTTGGTGGGTAATAATGGTGGTGCTTCAGAGCATTCAAGAGAGTCAACAACAAAGAGTGGCTTGAGGGAAGTGAAAACTTTGATTCCTTCCAACAAAAGAAAAGACTGAGCGTACTTCTCCTCCTTGCTTTACCTCTTGTCTCTGCTGAATGGTGTGTGTGTGTGCATGCATATACACATGTATGTGTATATGTATTGTGTATATGTGTATATCTATAACTTTTTTATTTCCATATATAAGTATGTATTTGTTGATATTCAAGATTTTAAAGTTGTTTTATCAGCATCAGATAAACAGCTAAGTACGAAAGTTTCATTGCTATTGTTTTCAACAAGTTTAGTTTAAGTATATTGTACACTACTATAACATAAGGTACATAGGGTTTTGTGGTTCAAATATGTTTTAATAATTCATAACATAGTTTTCTTTTTCCTACATAAAAGAAGTTTTAAGCAGCTTCTACTTCAGTATACTTTTGTACTAGATCTGATATTCAAGTGGTAAAAAGGGAAAAAGCTTTCTCTTTGTGTTTTGTTCTCATGAGTGTTTTTCTGTGGTATTGCTTTATTGAGCAAATTTCAGTTGAGGCAGCCAAGAGTACTGTTTAACAAATAAGTATCTGCTTAACAAAGGTAGAATTTTATATACACTAAAATATTTTATCTGGAAATAACATCTGGTGTTACTTCATTTGGTGTTCAGACACTAACCTTTGTTGCTTCTTTTTGAAAACTCTGACTTTCTGGAACTGATGAAATAGAAATCTTTGAATATGACCCAGTTTGACAGCAAACTAGTTGGTGGTATGCCTTTGTCTGAGCAGACCACGAGCCTCATGTCTGATGAAGCCCTCTTTCTTATAGCTTTCTGTCTTATGATGGTTTGTGATTTGCAATTAATTTTTTTTTCCCATGATGAAGGCACCTAAAATTTTTCTCTTTCATTCTCTGTTGGGTTTGGGCATTGTCTGTTTTTGGGGGAGTGGTGGTTGCTTCTTTGGTTTGGGTTTGTTTTCCTTTTGCCTAATGAGGTACTAATACAAGCTGCAGTGTTTCCTTAACTAAGACACTTGAAAGGATGTTTCCAGTATGTGTGTTCACTAATTTCCTAGCCTCTACCTCCATGCCTAGCCTGCCCAAATGCCACCAATGGCACAGAGTATTGCTTTGGTTGGGGAATGGAGGAGAAATGTACAAAATCCACCATGCTCTGGAATGACAGCAAAATCCTTCTTTCCCTAGGAAATCATGCGGAAGGTAGGATCAGAAGAAGGAGGATGAGAAAGGGAGAGAGAAGCAGTAACACAGGCTGAATCAGGTTGCTTTTTTCCTCATGTCCAGTGAAAGAGTGCAGAAATGCTGAGTCACCCAATGGTGACCCACTTCATTAACTGGTGGTGGGGTTCATTGTGGGAAACTCTCATATATTGATCTGGATGTTGTGTAGTTCACCATGAGAGTCTGATATCATTAAAACATTTTAACACTTCTAATAATAGAAATACATTTATTTTGTAGCTGGATCTTAAATGCCGTTTAGTTGATGTGATTCAAACTAATCCACTAAGAGCCTGATCATCTGCCAGCCGCTAGAGTTGGGCCAAAGCTCTGTAAATTAATGAGCTCAGGGTGATTAGCACAGGTTTTGGTGCATTGGACCATGCACCAAATTGGTACCATGCAAGGTGTATGTCTGTCACTTTATTTTCTTCAAAATTCTTATGCTTTGAGGATGTTTTCCTGGCTTGACAGTCAAACTAAATGTGAAGGGCTCTGTCTGATGCCAGTGAATGAAAATTATATTATGGTTCCAAAAAGTAGGATCAATGTTACAACCACTGCTATGATATAGAGACAGTTACTGCTGAGATAATCCTAATCCAATCTCAGTTGAAGACCATTGTGTACTTAGCAGGTTTGTATCTGGTATCCATTCACAGGACATGTTATAGGAAGAGGTTGTCTTGCAGTTCAGTGTTGCTTTTCTAACTGGGAGAAAGACTCTGTACAAACAAATTGACACATCTATTGTATAAAGCCGTGGAGGCTGCACAGAGCTTCTGCAGACATCAGGTTCATCTTGCTGATTAACTGTTGACTGTTAGTGAGTCAAGGAGAGCAAATGAGCAGTTGCAGATTTTAGTGGTGGCTTAAGCACACACGTTATCTGTAGAATTTTTTAAGAGCATAGTAACTTCTGGTAAAATGTAGCTTGTTTTGTAGGCAGAAAAGACTCTTGCATTTCATGAGCTTTCAGAGAGCTTCAGATGATGGAAGAATGATGTGTGATGGATATCCAAATTCACTCTGGCATTTGACAGAGGGTCCAATGAGAGTTTAATGGATGTGGCAGTGGAAGCTCACGTTTCTGAAGCCAATCCCATACCTGCCTTCTTGCTTATATCTAACATCTTCAGCAGTAGACAGCACTTCCAAGCCATTTTGGTTGAGTTTTGTCTAGCTTGATCTAGAATACTTGGTAAGTATGTTGATGCCAGTCTTTGTCTTCATTCTGTTCTTATTCTGTGATCAGCATCCGTACTATATAATCACTTTTCCAAGACCTTTACAATCCTCTTCTTTCTGCAGATGTCTGAAAATGATTTACATTTGTTGGCTATCATAAGCTTTCTTGAGGGAGGATTATTTTCAAGGTGATTTGCCTTGAAATGATTGCATGTGCTGTAAGCAGCTGTCAAGAGCATGTGGCAGGGCTGGACCACCAGTTAGCAGTCTTAGCTAGATCTGTCTGTGCACCATTCACTTGTTGAAGCTTTTTCATTTTTCTCAAGCATTTCAAGTAAGACTTTAATATGTGCTTGTTATTTTCAATTCCAAAACACATGCAAATCTGTGTCAGTTAACTTGTTAGTTCTGTTGAATTTGGTTCATTATTTAAGAGTTAGGCTGTAGCTGTGGACTCCAGTGGAGCACAAGTCTTCTTGTACCTCTGGGAAGTTTCTTTATTTTGTCAGTCTTTATACCCCATCTCCTGGGGTTTGGGTCCATCTTGTTGGGCTCCTTGAACATGGGACACACCTGTGGTCCATGCATGACTGTGCATATAGCAGCTGTCATGTGCTGCTGGGTAGCCGGAAGAGCAGTTAGGTTTTGTTGAAGTACTAGAAAAGTCACATCCCATGGGCAGACCTTGCAAGACATGAGAACTGACTGTGTAATACAGCACTTTGTGTCATCTGAAGTTTTTTGTCCTTTGACACTTACAATTAAGCACTGAAATTGCTTAAACATCTTTGACCATTTTTCACTATTGTTGCTGAGCTCAGCTCAGGCTGTGTGAGCTAAACCTATTAATTCCCATCATTCATGGGTAGCATCCTCCATGGCTGGGATATGGGCGCATTTTTGGTGTATTTGTGTATTTAAAATGCTGTTAAAGCTAAGCAGCCATTGGCCTTAGTGTAAGTTGTAACATCTACTTTGCAAATTCTCTCAAATTCTGACCCATAATCATACCCTTGACTTAATTGTGGTTGAAACTGCCAGATGTCTACAGCTATCAGGACTAGTTTGCAGTAGTGTTAAATTAAGATCTAAATGATTTCTCATAATTCAAAATAAATAGCACCTCCTCTATCTCCAGCTGGGGTTTGAGGTTACATCTTCTACCCCATGCTGTATGTTCCCTGTCTGGGAAATGAGCAGCAGGGCAGGAATGTCCTGTGGTGGGCAGATCCAAGCTGGTGGTTTGCTGCCTGCAGCTGTTTTGAAGTGTCTCTCTGACTTAAATATAGCCACATTATGTAAAATCCCACACTGCATTTTTGTTCTGTGTGTGTAGAAGCTGATAATGTGATAAGATGGTAACTGTGCCTTGAATTGGACACATATATTTCTATTAGCCCTGAGGGTAGTGTTGGAAAAGTGCTCTTTTGTTTCCAGTTTAGCACAGGAAGCTCATTTTGGCTTCATTTAATATCAGTACTCAAACTGACGGGGAATCAGAAATGTAGTTACATGACATCATATCTCTGGCACAGCAGCATGGCTTGGAGCTTCATAGAAACAAGGCCCCCATAATAAATCAAAAACTGGAATATATCTGCAGTCTGTCATAACAAGAGAAGGTTGTATGGCACATTTTTTACTACTTTTCTTCCACTTGGAGACACATTTTTCTGAACTATTACGGTGATCTGGATACTGGCGTATATAAACAAGCACAGGGGGTGAAGTTATGGGCTTTGTGCTCTGGGGATGGGTGCCTGTCCTGTCCCCCTCTGCTGCTTTGGGACTCAAAATCCACCTGCTCTCCCAGTGCAGTGCCTTCACTTTGGGCTGGGTTTGCTGATATATAGCAGAACTGTACTTATGAGGATTGCACATTATTCCAGTTACACTAAAAAAATATTAAATCTATGCTGGCAGAGCGTTTCTTGTGCAAAGTTGATTTTATTTTTGCTTTTGTTATTTGTATTTTATTTGTAGAGCTGAAAGAATACAAAGGAAAGACTTAAACCACTGACTGGTGAATAATTTTCATGTCTACAGTATGCAAAGTTTTAGGATTTATAGCAATTGAGTGGACAAAACAAATTACTTGTGGAGTGGTGAGACCTTTTCTGCTTTCCTGTTAGTTTTATCACATGGGGAGAAGGCATGGGTGTGCACAGAGAGTAAATGTAAGACAAACTCTATAAACTTCTATTCTCTATTTTTTTAATTTCTTTAACTTTTTTATCTTGACCCATCTTTTGTGTTTCTTGCTTTTTCTTTTTATTTTGTCTCTTCAGGAGTGTACATAGAGCAGTATGTGTCAGAAGGAGTCGGGTCTGGTGCCCACTTTCCTTGTAAACAAAGCTGCAGCAGAAAGAGCAGACACCTGATCAGATGTGGAAACCTGTTTTCTAATTAATTCCTGATGCTTTTCACGCTGCTGTATAACTTTATAAGGAGTTCAGAGAGATACTGTTCCCCTGGTTTGGGAGGCTTGGTTACTGCACACCTTATCCTGCCACATCTCAGCAGGCCTAGATTTCTTCAGTTACCTGTCCCTTCTCTGCAGAAAGGTATATCTTATAAAGCACTTGTTGTATTGTGAGGGGGTTTTATACTGCAGATGAGGGACCTGGCTAATTGTTGGTGAGAGTGGGATGGTTTCCTGGTGCCTGACATGAGGTGCTAGCGCAGCACTGCTTTGGCTCCAGTGCTTGGGTGAGTTTTGGTATGAGCAAACTATTTTTATTATGCATTTGTAATTGTGATGTTCAGATTCTCAGTGGCTGCAATTATGGGCTTACATGTAAAGGTACCATTGGCATAGGTCTGTGTGGGTGCTGCAGCTCTTTGCAGGAGTATGGCTATGCTGGCATTGGTCTTCACTCATCCCTTGCAGGAGGATGCTCATCTTGTCATGATCACTTATTGGAAGTGTAGAAACAAGTGAGACTGCTCTATCTACATCTCAAGAAAAGCAGTATTTTATATATATATTTTTAAATGATAATTTAGGGAGAATAATTACTGGAAATGGGATCTACCAGTCAAGGAGTCATGGATAATAAACTCCTTTGAAGAGTAAAAAAAAAGAAGGAAACAAATAGAAAAGGGGAGCAGAGATGGGTTGACTTTTCAAAAATTACATGAAAATATTGAAGATACTAAAGGGAAACATTCTCTCATTGTGGATTTCTTGTCTGTTTGGAGGTAGCAGGTGTTGGGATGAATGGGCAGACAACAGTGAGTCTCGCTGGCTTGGTGCTGCTTCTTTTAGCTTTTGTGGTACATGCCCAGGATTATAGTTAGATAATTAGTACAAACAGCAATACTGTGTCTTTCTTTCTGAGTACCACTAGGGTTGATTTCACTTATAAGTTTGGTGGAAATGGTCAGTGTCTGGAGCTTGCAGAAAGGTTCCCAGTGCTGTAATTTCCCTGCAGTGCTGCTGAAGCTGGGGGACATAATGGATTTATAGTGCTGTTTTGCTCCATGATATAGTCTCATTTTTTATAGTTCTTTTTAAAAAAAGTCTTTCTTGCATTGGTGGTTTGAAATATTGACAGCTAGTACATGCCTTACTTAAAGAGAGGACAGAAATGTCATCAGTTCTTTTAGAACCCAAGGTGGGTTGGTTTAAGAACTTAGATGGTTTTATAGCCAGTGACTTGTGACATAACTAGACATTTTGGAAAATTAATTAGTCTTTCAGTTGCAAAATGTGTATCTGTTGGTTACTATTGTGTTTATGATCATAGATGTTGTCTGAAAGGTCATCATTCCCAATAAGACATTGGCCGGATTAACTTTCCATGAGATCTCCATTACATCTAAAAGAGAAATTAACTAAAATAATGGCATAAAAAGCAATTTGGAATTCCTCTCATTAGACATTTTCTCAGGTATCCTTCTGGACCTGAGGGTCTGATTTTTTTAATTTTCAACCCATTAGCTATAATTAGACTTTCTGTCAACTTTAGAGAGTGAACTTCTATCATACTTTATTCTAGGCTGATTTGTTTTACCAGGCTTTTAATAATCTGTAAAATGTTTCAAATAAGCAGTTCTTACTAGTGTCTGACTGATTGTCTGGGCTTTTTTATGTTTGCTATTCCTTTCTTTCCAAATAACAATGTGCTGCCAGCTATGTATCTTGCACAACAGTACTGTCTCTGCTGACCCATGGGTAATACTTTGTTATTGCAAAGGAGCCTTCAGCCTTTTGGAGATGGTTTCTAAATGCTTTGCTAGGAAAGAAGTATAATGAAATATACTAGTGCATAAGTTGGAAAACAAAACTCTACGAAGTTTCAGTTCAATTTTTTTTAACAAAATGGTGTTATTTTTGTCTTGAATATTCCTCTGTTGTGGAAAAAATATATAGCAGTGTCGTGGCTAGGATTGTGAAATGTCTTTGCTGGAAGCCTGTTTCCTCCCAGGAAGAGGTGTCCCCTCAAGGTCATTGTTTACAGTGGTATATGCTTATTACCAGCATTGGAAATAATTGTCAGAAAACATCAATTTTAGAGAAATTAGTAGATGAAGAGCAGTGTATTTTCAAGTCAGATCAACATTTCACTGAGCAGACACAGATTCCTCTACAAGTTTTGGGGTAGGACTGAGGGTGAAGATAGGGACTAATGAAAACCAGTAAATCATGGTCTTCCAGCAATGAAAATAATCAGTGGTAACATAATGAAAGCTATATATAGCGGCCTGTGGAATGCCAGATGATTCATGCGTGAAAATTAAGCAACTGGTTAAATAGGGGGACGCACGTTCTGAAAACTATGTCTCCTTTTAAGTATATTCTGTAGATGAGTATTTAAGTCTGATGAGTTGGAGCATGATTTTGAGGTATTCTTCAGCTATGCTGGAGATAACATCTCTTACCTGGCAGACACTTGAATTACTGATGATATTCCATAAACACTCTGTACCTTGGGAAAGTGGACTTTCTAATACCAAGATGATGAGGCATTTGGATCCAGCAGCAGGCACAGCAGATGAAGAGATAAACGAAGGAGCAGAGGAGTTTGAAATGGTGCTAATGGTCTCTGGGAGGTTAAGGTTTTAGCAGAGCAGACTGAAGATGAAGCAGGAGGAGGTCTGCCTTAGCTCCCAGTTACCGATATCAAATATGCTATTTCATATCATATATAATATTTGCCATCTGGTGAACTAATGATGTTAAAGCATCCTAACTGAATGAAATGGACAGTGACAGAGATTACAGTGCATGGAAAGGTGGTCAATGGAAGATGCTAGGGCAAATGCATGAGACATCAGGGTATGGGGCTAGTTACAGCTGAAGGCAAAGGGGAGATGAGGATGTTAAGACCACACAGGGGCTGCCTGATCAACCTTATGGGTGTCTGCCCCAGCTAGGCTTTTCCAGGGGACAAGACTGAAGGTGTGACAAGTCCTACATTGCAGAGATGTTCTAGGGTGGAGGGAGAAATTACTTTATGAAGTTTAAAGCTTAGCTTATATAGAGTAGGGGTTATGTTTTAATTTGTGCACTGGCGATAGGTAGAATTGCCAAGTAATACATGACCCAAGGTGACGAGCTGCAAAATGATTTATGGAGGGGCATGCTTCAGTTTGCCTCCCAAATGAGGGAAGTCAAGTGAACTCATACCTATTTGTCCGGGTATGTCTGTGTGTGAGCAGGACTATAGAGGCAAGAGAGCAGACCCATTAGGTTTTGTGGTTTCCTTGTTTTCTTGTGGGTTGAATTACTTGGAGATGTGGTAATATTGTTCAGTGACACTGGTTTTCTCTCCATCCTGAACAGCCCAGTCTCTCCACACTTTGGCTCCTGTTCCTTTTCTCTGCTGATCTCAGGTGATGTCCAGCCCTTGTCCTGGCTCCTAGGCTCTTGCTTTAGTGCTTTACCCTCCTGATTTTTGTTTGCTCTGATTTTATTACCAGAACCAGGATTTAGCTGTTATAAAGGGTAGCGGTTCCCTGACTCTCAGGATCCAGCCCACTGAGTCTTCCTATGAGGTCCCCAGTGACTTGATGCCCCACTTTCCTCTTAGTCCTTGCAAGTGAAGCATGGGGGGGGGGGGGGCCGGGTGTTGTTGGGGTTATGGTGGGGTGG
>JASSUY010031804.1:0-32288 GCA_032466535.1 Forpus xanthops | reverse complement strand
CCCTGTTGCCACCCCCACCCCCCCCCCCCCCCGCTTTAAAGTCTGCTTAGGAAATTAAAATTATTGGCAAAGCCACACTGTATTGCATTGAAAAGCCCCCTCTGGCCACAGCTGTCAGCTTTTACTTTTAGAATCAGGATCTGCCCATGGGCATGGAGATAGCTTGTAGCTAATAAGCTCATTACAAGTCAAGGGCAAATAAAAAAAAAATAGTCCATGTAAACCAGAATGAAACACTAATGTAACTTTGGGTATTTAGATTATGAATTTACACATCAGTATTCTAATTAAAATTTACTATCGAGCATCTAACAATACCGGCTTATTAGGAAATTATTTTTAAATCCTAAGAAAAAGCAAGCAACAGAATTCCTGACCACTGGTTCAGATTAAAATAAAATCAGGTATCAAAAAATCTTTGAACAAATACACCTGTACCATCAGATACATTCTGTTCTTCATCATACACAAAAGCACACTGTATTAGTCTCCAGAGACATCCTGGATGCCTCTCCATCCCTGAACAGGAATCCAGCATCTGTCCTTCCCTGTAACATTCACATAGCATACATAAAAATAACTTGCAAATCTTTTCCAGATTCTTCTATAGAAGCCTCTACAGAATCTCCCTTTTCCATTTGAGATAGATGTTCCAAAAAAAGCAAAATCCCTAAATACTAGGAACTTACTAGGTTTGTGGTCGAACCTAGACTAGCCATAGTTGCCTCAAATTTCAAGTATTCTCAGAAACTCTGGAACTAATTTTCCTCTTTCTTATACCACATTTATGCTCACATAAATCCATCAGTTTTGATGAATTACTTTTATACTGACCGCTAATTTAAGAGAAGTAGACTGTGCTATATAAAGATCTCTGGAGCAGACAGTTTTAAAGTTCAAAAGGCGCTTTTTTTTTTCTTAATACAAAGCTTTAAAAATGCTGTTTAAAAACAGTTTTCAGCTATAAAAAGAAACATTTTGTTGTTTTCAACCCAAACTTAATCAAACTAATTATTACATAGCACAGGAAATGGTTAATTTTTTAAACCTCCATAGCCACAGTTTAAACACCTGGAATGACACTTCAGCATTAGCCGAAGAACATCAAGCCCTACCACCACAGGAACTCTCCAAAGACTGATTCACAAGTCTCTGTGACCAAACAGGCAGCCCTGGGGTTCTTCCGACTTTTCCCTACAAAATGCTACCACTCCTAGCCTATTCTGTCTCTCTGCTGAGGACAATGCCTAGTGAGATGCAACAGAAGGGCATGCTCATTCTTGTCTTGCTGCTCTAGTTCTGCTGCTGCCTTGGCGTCAGCACATCTTTATTGATAATTCACAAGAGGCTCTGACCCTCAGAGGGAAAGCCCAAGAAGGCAACCTGCGTCATCAGTCTTGCTGCAGGATGGCAGCCTCCAGCAGAGAACTACCATGGATACATGGAGGCAGCAGCATCCTCAGTTATGGCAGGAGGCTCCATCACAGCTGTCTCTCAAAGCTCTTCCTTCACACAGAAAAGTCCCAGGAGTAAGCATGCTGCTGAAACCTCTGGAGCAGCATGGGTGGACTGTCATATTTTACATGACTGAGGATGACTAAAGTTCAAGAAGGGGTGCATGCAGAAGTAGCTTACAACTATAGTAGTCAGGCTTTGCTTGCCTCATTTTGCCTTGCAGATTTGCAGTAAGACATACGCCACTTGTCTGAAGAGACTGCTGCTTCTTGAGAGGCTTATTGCTGTATGATCACAGCAGAGAGAAAAGGACTGGACAGACTGGAGAAAATATTAAAATGCTGCCATGATGTCCTCATATTTCACAGAAGGGTTTGAGTTAATGGTGAAATATCCATGATTTATCTATTCATTAAAAAAATGTAATCACAGCAAAAAGGTCATCTCATTTGCATACTAGATGCTCAAATCAACCACTCTGCTTCTGCAGCTCTGAAGAAACAACAGCAAAGCAATACTGTTGGCCAGTGAAAGATGAAGGATGAAGACCTCAGGAGAAGATGAGTAATATGTACAGACACAGCCAGGATGGACTTCCAGCATGACAATTAAAAGCATTTAGGCAGAAGATGCTGCTAAAGGAGGTAGACTTGCAGCCTCTCATCTCTCCCTTCTCCCAGAAGCCACTGCAGCGGAGCTGCAGGACAACTCAATTCACCCAGCTGATCCGAGGGAATATCATTCCTCTCGCTCCGGGGTAAGCTTGCCATTTGATCAGCCCTCACCATTGATTTATAGTGAGGCTGCACAACCACTATATCCAGAGCAAAATCATTTGGACATCTGGGTAGGGCTAAGAAGAGCTGTGGGACTTTTCAAAGTAATACAGCCTTAGATCACTTTAACTGTAACAAAGAACTTCAGCTTTCCACACTAAAAGGCAAATCTGCCCAAGCTCCTCCATCATGAGTGAAGAAATACTGGGTTGTCTCCTCCTCTGAAGTGTGACTTACTTAAGTAATGCCAACAGACCTGCATCAAAATTGCTCCTTGCGCACTGCCCTCCTTCAAACACCCTTTGGTCCTGCTACCTGTTAAACTAACGAAACCACAAACAAAGTTTTAATGTTGCCACCTACCCACAGCAACGCAAGTGCCTTTGCACCAAACCTCCCTACCCATTTATGCCTGGGAGAGTGAGGCACAGCTAAGATCAGTATCAGTAAATCTTATTATATGGACTCATCTTTTTGATGTTGGTCTCTTACTAACAAGATACACTCCTCTCTTTGGGAGGTGCTGCTCTGCAATTCTTATGTGCTCTAAATTGGTGGAACTATACTCTTACTACTAGGGAGAGCTTGGGGCAATTTCCTAAATTGGCCTCCTAATCTTTCTGGCTGTTGTCAATAACCCCACATGACAGCATCTTTTAAGTCTTTCAATCACAGACAAGTTATCTATCTTTTGTTTGTTTTTGGTGTTTTTTTTTAAGCTATGATATTGTCTGGAACCTGCAACATCCATCTCTGAAGGCTTTGGACACCTGATGTTTCAAGTCATGGAACCACTAAAAATTCTGCAGCCTGCAGTAAAAACATTTTACTAGCTAAATTTTAATTTCCATATTCAAGAAAAATTATTTTAGAATGTTTTGTAGGTGCATCAATTCAGAAGATAAGAAACACCACACATTCATCTGCATGTGCATGAGCTCAGAAAGGCAGCAAAGACACTGTATAAATAAATATTAACCCCCCAACCATTTTATCATAACTAAGCAGGTACATTCTCGAACAACTCAAACCCACTTGCCTGTCCCTTACTGAGTAAGAGACCCAACCATGCTCTTGGCATCACCAGCTCCTTTTGAAGACTTGTCAAATATTACCTTTTTGTTAATAAAACATTTTCCCTTTTGTTGCTGATAAAATCAGCAAAGTTAAAGTATTTGATACAAAATGAGTAACGGTATCAACACACTTTGCATTTATCACACAAAGGTGACCTTTTCTCCCCTCTCTCACTTTACAGCACAGTATGCTCAATTCAATTTATCCTGTGGCAGATCAGTGCTCAGCTAGAAAAAGTTTTAAATCAAGGACAGCAAGATTATTACTAAAACAGTAGTACAAACTGAGACTGGAGAAGTCTAGCACCAAACAAAACCAGAGATCTCTAAGCAAACAAACTGTGTTTTGACCTTCAGTAACATTCTGACAATATGCACGGCCTGGAAAATTGTCTGCACCATAAATACATGTAGCTGACAGCATTATTAACACAGCTGGGTAACAACTTATCAAACCATTTATCTCTACAACTTCTATAAAGCTATGCTTTACAAGAAATATTGCAATTAGGAAAAAACTCATCTAGGGAACTACATAAAGCCTTACCAGACTCTGCTCATCTGCTAGGCGCACCTTCACAGTATTTCAATTGTTTTAAGTGCAAGAGAAGTAAACACAGACCATCTCCAACAACAACAACCAGGAAACAAATTGACAACCAAGTATCCCAAAATCCTTTTCGATTTCTTTCTAACTAAAGCAGTTATAGATTTATTTTGTGGTATTTTCAAAAAGAAACAATCATGAAATATACACCACATCCAGTTCACAGATCAGTTTGTGTTACAGGGGCTTCAGAGTTTGTGGAGGAAACTAAGAAAGGTTATTCAATCCCCGCATAATACGAAAAAAAAAATCTTCAAACATAATTTTCAGTTTGAGTCATTCCAGAAAAACAGGAACCTTCCTATCCCCTGCAGTGATCCTTACCAGGGAAGTGGTGCACTAAGTTCATTACAGTGTATTGATCTATCAAACAAAGAAACCCGCATCCATCAACTGGCCCTAGCCCAGCCCTGCTCAACACACAGCTGCGCATCACTCAATGAGTCAACACAGCACATTTTCCTCCTCAAGAGGACCAGGCAGAGTTCTATGGTATGACAAGAGATCACACAACCACTTTCCAGTAGTCTTCAAAACCAGCTTAAGCCATGATCTTATTCGTACACCTTACAAAAAGTTTAAGTATAACGTGAAGGTTGATAAGTCGCTTACATGAGCAAACATTCAGAGCTTACTTCTATTACTTACATCTATAGTCTATAATAGACTATTAGTAGACTATAGCAGACTATAGTCTTACGTCTATTACTGACGTCCTGCGAGAAAAAAAAAGCATTTAAAAAATAAGAATCTTTGGGTAATTTTGTTTTTAAGAGGAACACAAAACTCAATACTAGTATGACTCAGTTACTTCTCATTTAAAATCAGTTGGAGTACAAAACCCACAGACTCTGAGATGGTGGCCAACTTAAGCCAGGCTTCAGATACCTGTGCCATGTCCTGACCAGCTAACTGGAGCAGCCAAATGAAGCTTTGCTGGAATCACAAAACAGATTTCTTGTTTGCAAAATTGGGTCCTAAAGCCAGGTGCACTTGTGGCTTTTGCAACAACCCCACTGAAGGCTAATAAAAAAGCCTTTTAGTGACTACTCTCGTTTTTTGGATTTTTTTTTTTTTTTTTTAGCATCTGTAAATTACAGAGTCTTTGCTGTAAAAATCAGGAGGAGGAAATGACTTAACTGATCATTTGCAGATATAACAACTGATAAGATCACCTCCTCCAAGGGGAAAATGATGTATTTTTATAATACTGACATAACATTCTCCACACAAGCGTCATGACACAATTTTAATTAAACAAGGTTTGAGACATTCACACGTGCAGACAGTGACATGCAGCGTAAGAATTAAGAGGAGTTTTCTTTATTGTTTATTTGGTTTTTAAGTTCAAATGCAATACAAACTTCATTATGGTTCTGGGCCACACACTGAATAAGTTCCAGGTAGCCACCTCAGACACCTAGACACCCTTTCCCCTCCAAGCTGTTAAAACTCCTGTCCTAATGTATCTCAGCTCTGCATTAATGCACTCCAAGAGGTTAAAATCTCCACTTCATTGCTTCTCTCTTCTAGACCGTCTTGAAAGCACTATGGTATTGACCTTCTCCAGCTACCTTCATACAAATGCTCCCTATCTGCGTGTCCTGCCCCAGTTTCCACTAATTCCAGCAGTATTCCTGCTATTACATAACGAATACCTTTTCAACATAAAGTCCTTCAGAAGAAACCGATCCAACCACGGCTCTTGGTGCATAACATATTGAGCGGTTACCGTTAGTGGTCACTGGATGCAGATGACAGGATCTGGATCTGAACCTGTGACCTCCAAGGGACCTGCACTCCCCCATTAGCTGTCCCCTGAGAATCCAGTTAATCAATTTTTTATAAAAGCACAAACATGCACTACAGCACCGTAAAGGGAAAACTGCTGTTATTTGAACAGAAAAGCACATGCTGAACTGGAAAGCCAGAGGCTTTCACTGACGCATTATTTCTGTGGTGTAAAAAGCATACTAGCTGCTCTACAAAACACTCTTAACACAAGGTTTTTTAGCCTTTGGGTTTGTTTGGGTTTTTTTTTTTATCACTGAAGAACTCAGACCATAGCCAACACTGAAAGCTAAATCTATGCAAACGATAATGGATTTAATGAATGCAGAGCGATAAGATTTTTATTTAGGAAAATGCATTCCAAAGAACTCTTAGTATAAAAGATGACTGATGAAGAACACACACCATGGACAACTGATGGAAGAAGTATAGGGGTACGGATAAAACCACATACTTGACTCATTGATCTAGTCACAGTTCTACCTGTCAAACATTACACTTAGAGGGTAGTTAGCAAGTCATCTGTGTGTCAGTGACTGAGGTATTTCATAGATTACAGAATAACAAGTTTAAAAAGACCCTGAAAACCAGATTTCAAATGCATGATATTTATCTTTCCCCACAACAGTTCTCATGCACAAGCTTTGTTGTATGACTCTCCTTTGTAGAAAAATTTACAAACTGCTTGAGCCAAGTACGGACTTGAATTCAACTTTATGACCCTTGCACTCTATGTGGCAGAAAGTTCTACAAGACAAGCATCAATAACATTTTATGCATACAGTTTCTGGCAAAAGGCTTTAAAGTTAAATGGCTATACCATACAGCAACAATTCTAATAATGAAAATAAACATGAGCCAAATCCAGGACAATCAACAGAAAAATTTCCACTGACTCAGCTACACATCAAATCCTATAGGTACAACTAGTTGACAAAACCTGAACGAAATGAATACAGGGAACACCTTGTACACACTCAGTATTCTGTTACTAATGTTTAATACACACTCAGTATTATGTTACTAATGTTTAAAAGCCACTCACTTGTGGAAGAAAAGGGGTATTTTTTCTTTTCCTCTTTTCATGTGCTTGAACCAAAACCCTGACCTAATGTAACCACTGAGCCACCATTAATAAAAGCTCCATGCTGAAAAACAACTAAGAGCTTACTCTCCACCCACACACAATTTTGATACAGGTATACTAACTGCAGAAACCATGTCCTATTTACATAGATGTTTTGCTTGTATTTGATTGCCAGTTTACTTGTATTTGAATATCAATTTGCAAGCTAATTAGAGAACATTGCTGAGCCCATTACAGAAAAATAGTGCTCCACCATTAACTGCTGTGCCATCTCACTAATTCCTTTAAAGACTGGCTTCAAACACCATCTTCATCTCCATTCAAAACAATTAGTGTACATTTATTTCACATTTTAAACTGCAGAGAATCAAATTTTTAAACACTTTAACAGCTTGCACTGCTTTCTGATAGCTTTTATGTTACAAATTATGCTTTTAGGGATTCATAACTTTCCTATTTAAAAGAATGTTAAACTGGAACTCAGAGGGTCTTAAATAATTCCTCTTCTCCACAACCTCAGAGGCATGTGCCATGAACTTTCAAAACCAACCAAAACCTACTTCTCAAAAGGCAACACAGTGTACAAGAGCAAGACTGTTTCTACAGGCGAGCAAGTAATAACATAGTATGTGCCAAACACAGCAGACAGTAAAAGGGAACAGGAAAATATCAAAATGGGCCACTTTTTGAGGCTCTACAGGAAGCTCACAGAAGACTAAAATGCACCTGAGCCATGTTGTGCTACTCCTGTGCCTGCAGCATCACAGCCCTTTGGCAGGCCAGGGTTGCAGCGGGGCTAGGGATGGCAGCCACAGCCAGTGCTGGGTGTCCTGGTTCTCCAGGATTATCTGCAGCTGGGCTGGCAGGTTAATGGAATTGCACACTGTCATCTGTAACCCAACGGGAAGCACGAGCACAGTCCACTGCTACACTTGTATGGGGCTGGTTTGTGGGATGCAGCAAGCAGCAAGGAGCTGATCCTCAGCTGGAAGAAATTAAAACAGCAGGAAAAAAACCTCCCAGTTGCACTGCAGGGAGAAAAGGAGGAAAAAAAAAAGCCAAACATACAACACAAAACCACAACTCCAAACAAAACCAAAAGCCTAACAGGGAATCCAACACAGTGAGTCTCATTCAGCTATGACTCTCCTTTTCCCTTATTACCCCCAACAGATCTCTTTTTCTCATTAATTCATTCCCTTTTCTGTAGCAGGTCCCAGTAAATCACCAAAGCAAGCTGACCCAGGGGACAACTACTCAACCACAAATAGTTTTCAGACATATCAACTTGCTGATCTAACTCATTCATCCAGCAGCCGTATCACTGTGATGCAACTATAACTCCAGGAGAGAAAGCTGCGTCTTTGGTATACCCTCTCCCAGCTTTCACATGCACTTAAACTGCACATCTATAATGAAGGTGAGAAACAATGAAAATAACATTACTGGTACCAATTCACTCGCAGGAAGAAGCAGCAGTGGGTTTCAAGACACTCTATAGACACTGATGCTCAAACCCAATGCTGCCTCCAGAACAGTAGACAAACCATGATGTGCAGCTCGGCTCTAAGTACTTCTCCAGTGAACTTGATTTTCTTGCTGTAATATCCATTTATCTTCAAAAGGCTTTTATGCATGTTCTGATCTTGGCTGAATGCTCAAATAATTAAGTTTCTTGGCATTAGTGTAAACTGAAAAAAAATGGGGATGTGGGCATCATGTGGTCATTCTGATGCCAAAAAGGCTTTGCAGTTTCTCCTAGCAAAGCTTCTCAGCACTATACACTCACTTAGTTCACTTTGGTGAGCTCCACTGAGTCCTTGGCTTTTCCTTTAGGAAAGGTATCAGATGCCCATGATTAGCTCAAACTGGAAGTCATGAGGAAATCTGGAAGTACTCCAAGATATCTTCCTTCCTACCTTAAGCTGCTTCTGCCCTTTAGCCCTCAAACAATGCCAAGTTCCTCCATCCTTGCTAGAGTTATTGAAAACCTGTGCTTTCCTTTTCTCCCTTGAACTACACCAGGCAAGTCTCTACTAATTCTTCCACTCATTCCAGCATCCTCCATAACCTGGATTCTTCTGATCCCCTGCTTTCTCCTGTCTCAGCCCCATTTTCTACTACAGAGTTTCAACCCACTCATCCCGTAACATTACTCTCCTTGCCCTCTGGAGAACAAATCATTCAGCTGGGGTAAACGGAGAAGAGTAGAAAACTATGTGTGTTGTGTTAACCTGGAAAGATTTAAAGACTACCAAAAGCCAGTTACCCCTTCTGCAGCCTAGAAGAGAATAGCAGCTCTAGTAATTTCTCTTCCATCCAAAAATGTTCCCTTGTACCTTCTGCCCTTCCTATCTTCTCAGTTCAGCCTGGGTGACTGATGCCTAAGACGTGCCCTGAAAATCTGGAAGTGAATGCTTCCAAAAGTTGTAATTTCAAAATTAAAAAATGCCCCCATATTGAATGTCACAAGTTCAACCCAAAGCAATAAATTTGCCTCACTGCATTCAACCAAAATCAGAGCAGTTCAAACTGCACTTGGATTTGTTGACAGACATCCAAGTTTTCAACACAGCAGTATCTGATTCAATGTAGTCATTAAGTGTTTAACTACCACTGGAATTTACCCTTATGTAGTACTGCAATCTGTTTTGTAATAAATGGCATCTCCTTTATCAGTTCAACAGGATGCTCTAGTGAGCTTGTCTTCCAGATTGTTAGAAAAATTATGTCAATGAAAGTTGTACAGTAGTCTTAAATGAGAATCTGAATGTGTAATTATATATAACATGTGCCTTATGTTATGCTAAACTAGATGGCTTCACCTGAATTCTTGATCCATGGATTTCATGTATTAATCCACCCACATAAAGAAATGTTGCTTTGGTTTGGTTTTAATGCAGCTGCTGCAAGCAACTTTTCTTCTACCACTACATAAGCCTCTCCTACCTAAGGGCACCTTTGCCTGCTGGGTAGGCTTTCTGCACAGCTTTGCAGCCACCATTCCTCCTAGCCTCCCTGACAGCACACATCAGCCTTGGAGAAGGCTCTAACTATTAGCAATTCCAGGAGAAATAATGGTCCCTTGGGAATCAGGGCCAGATGGCAGAGTTTAAAACTGAGCTCAGGCAACATTAAATGGTGTTACTAATAGTATAAAGCTAGACCCCACTTCAGAGGTGGAAACAAACTTCTTTGCCATCCCCTGCTGAGCCATGCCCAGTGCTTATAGGAGCAGCTGACAACTCAGTTCTCATAATTCATACTTCTGCACACAGAAAGGACACTACATTTGAAACCTCATAAGAAACCAGCTGAATATAGGAAAATGGAATAAGTACTAATTAATTCAGTGCATTCTGAGTAAATGCACCATAAACAGAAATTACTACCAGAGCTGGACTAATTAACTAAGGTAGCAGTTTACACATCCCAGAACACTGGAACCGTTCAGGATCTCTATAATTGCTCTGCAAGTTTATTTTTTCCTTTATCAAGACATAGTTATAAGAGTCTACACTGGAAACACATTCAATGTTCCTTTTGCAGGGAATAAGGGTGAGTCAGGTTTCTTCTCAGGAAAAAGTGGACAGAATAGTGCATTTAGGAATTATTTTGTTTTTACTGCAAAATACATTTCCACCTTTAGTACAAATATTCTATAAATGGAAAACACTTTGTTTAGTACATTTTTATAGGTTTCTTTTAGAATGTCTTCTTGTCTGGAACTCAAGAGAAATTCTTTGATACAACACGTATAAATAGATCCAAACACAGTCATTCCGTAACAGCTTTAGGGTCCACCAAGGGACAATGGAGTTAACATTTCTGAAATGTTTGTCCTTCGCACACATCCAAAACATCACTAAATTTCACTACTTACATTCTGTTTTTTTTATAATGCATATGCAATATATGCTTACATAACATTCTACATACAAGTTTGCTATGAGAAAATACAAACATTAAGCAGCAGCTTAATGCTAAAGAGTAAAAGCAGGTATCATGTATAAATTAAATGTAGAACTTTACAGAACTTACAGGGAGAAAAATGGGGTCAGTATTCAAGCAGGTATTTCACCACTGTTCAGCAAGGTGAACAAGTTACATATGCTCTAGGATATATTCTATGTTTAACTAAGGAGTAGGGAAAAGGAAACCACATCTCAACAAAAGCAATCACTTGCTACCGCAAAAAAAAAAAAAGCTCCGATTTTCAGGGGACAAGTATCTGAGAACACATTAAGAGCTTGGTATGTGAATAGACCACAGGCATCATAAAACAGGCACTGTGCTACTGTACTTAAAGCAAACAGAAGCAGCTCTTCCAATCCAGGAGAGTAAGCTCAGTACTGACACAGGAGAATTTAGTATACTATGGGGTATGGGAAGAGGAAAAACAGTAAAGCTGAAAAGACGAAAAGGACGAGAAAGGCAAGAGACTGAGAACTGGAATGCAAATGTAACAAAATGAAACAACAAGCCACAACATCACCAAGCAAGAGCATTAAAATTTACTCTGCTTCACATGGTAGAGGGCAAAGCTAAACCTACTAAATGTTAAGCAGGACTGGGAATATAATTATATTTTTCCCCAATATAAGCTTCTGTAGGAGTAAAAAAAAAAAAAAAAAAAAAAAGTAATTCTCACTCCCACTAAGGCTTAAAAAGAATAACCAGAAAGGTGGTGGTTTGGGGTTTTTTGGGGGCGGAGGGGTAAAGGTACAGGAAGAGAATTTCAGTAAACAATGTATTTGGGAAGAATTTAAGCTTTTTTTCTCCAGCAGCTCATAGAGAGACCTGATCCATCTGAGATTCTTTGGCTGTCTTCCTGGAAGGAACTTGTCAACTTGCCTTTTTGCTTAAGGCAAGGAGACTTCAAACAAAGTAGATACCTTTTTCTTTTTTTTTTTTTTTTTTTAAATGGAGAGAGTCCTCTTTTTTTCTCTTTTTTTTTTGGGGGGTGGGGAGGGAGAAGGCTAATTCTCCTCTTGGAAAATATGATTCTGCTAAAATACTTTCTCTGGCTCTACTGTTCACATGCACCAGAATATCAAAGCTACTACACTAAGAATACAGTCGTGTAACAGTTGCTGACGGAAAAGAATAAGACTTAAGCCTTGAAAGACATGCTGTTGTCTTCAGTTTTAAAGCATGGTGGTCTTTTTAAAAGGAATTTTATTCTTAGCTGATGATGGGCATTTGATGATAGAACACCACCAGCACTTCACAAAGAAGCAAAGTAGCTTCACCCCAGACCCTCAGTGCCCATGCAACTTCCACTACATCACAAACATTAGTCAAACATCAGGCAATGCCTGAGCACTGCATTCACAGCAATGCTTTTCTGTGTTGTTTCAGACCAACTGGTATTTTCAGTGTTAAACTACAAAATAAGTCGGTGGAAATGCCAAAATAAAGTATTGTCGCTCAGTCTGAAAGCATTAAAACAAGTATTTTCTAAGCATTTCACTGCCAGAAGAGAGAAGGCAGCAGGGACACCTCGGCTCTGTTTAAGCATACAAGATCTTTTAGCAAAAAATCGAAAGGAGTAGGAGTGAGAGTTTATACCAGATAAATTAAATAACCACATTCATTTTATGGCTTCATGAGCACTTGGTACCAGGCTGAAAGAGGAGGGAAGGCGTACGCGTGCCTCTTTTGGCAACAGCATGAGCTCCCTCTGGCTTAAATGGCTCATGAAACTGCGCTGTTACTCATTCCATAATCACTACTTACCTCAGTTAATCAACACCAAAACATTTTTTTTTTTCCTTTATCATTGCCCAACTCAAAGTGCTTAGAAATATTTTATGGCTACACAACGTTCAAAGGATACATCTGAATCGTGTCTAGACAATGAATTTGCTTAGCAGAAAACTAAAATCATGCATTTTGTAACAGGATGGACATTGTTAAAGTCCTTGAAAGATAAGAAACAAAATAAATTAACAGAGTTAAGAATCTCTAAGATATGATACTGCAAATAACTATTCAAGTAATCTTCCTAGGTGAATGACTTTAGCAGAAATGCATTATTTGTATCTTAAAATTTGTAGGATATAGAAGATTAGATAAGCAGGCATATCAAACTGCCACAAGTACTTTTTCTTGGATAAAATACAGAACTACAATAAAACCTGCACAAGACATTTAACATACTGAACAGAAGTCCTTCTTTAACTTAACCTCTTTGACTACAACATATAGTAATACAACATTAATAAATGGGGGGAGGGGCTCCCTTTTCTAATTCATTCTGAATACACTGTTCCACTGTTTTTTCACATATTGTGACATCTGAACACATGGATAACAACTGAAGATGCAGCCTCTCATGTCCTCATGTACAGAAAGAGAAACTAATAGATGCTGACATACTATCCTAGCAATATAAATGAACAAAGCAATTATCAGTTAAAAACATTTATTTTTTTTTAATGATAGGGAAAAGTCTAACCCTCTCTCAAAAATAACCTGATCTCCTTCTATTACACAGTGACCCACTCCGTGGATGAGAGAAAGACTATGGATGTTTGTCTAGACTTTTGTAAAGCCTTTGACACCATTTCCCACAGCATTCTCCTGGAGAATCTGGTTGCTCATGGCTTGGACAGGCATACTCTTCACCTGATAAAAAACTGGCTAGATGGCCAGCCACAAAGAGTGGTGATGAACAGAGTTCAATCCAGATGGCAGCCAGTCACAAGCAGTGTTGCCCACTACTTGTCAGAATTTGGGTTAGTCCTGTTTAGTACTTTTATCAATGATCTGGATGAGGGGATCAAACACATCCTTGAGAAGGCTGCAGTCAATGCCAAGTTGTGCATGAGTCTTGATCTGCTTGAGGGTAGGGAGGCTCTACAAAATGATCTGGACAGGCTAGATAGATGGGCTGAAGCCAACTGTATTAGATTCAACAAGGCTCAGTGCTGGGTCCTACACTTGGGTTACAGCAATCCCATGAAACACTACAGGCTTGGGGAAGAGTGGCTTGAAAAGATGGACTTGTAAAAGGACTTGGGGTGGCGGTCAACAGCTGGCAGAAGATTAGATGGAAGTATGCC
Source organism: Forpus xanthops (assembly GCA_032466535.1). Classification (NCBI taxonomy): domain Eukaryota; kingdom Metazoa; phylum Chordata; class Aves; order Psittaciformes; family Psittacidae; genus Forpus; species Forpus xanthops. The sequence goes on along the minus strand of JASSUY010031804.1, from coordinate 18,429 downwards.
AACATCCTGACCTGAATCAGAACTAGTGTGGTCAGCAGGGCCAGAGCAGTGATAGTCCCCCTGTACTTGGCATTGGTGAGGCCACATCTCAAATGCTATGTTCTGCTCTGGGCCCCTCACTACAAAAAGGATAACTGAGGTGCTGGAGCAGGTCCAGAGAAGGGCAACGAAGATGGTCAAGGGTCTAGAGCATAAGTCTGATGAGGAGTGGCTGAGGGAACTGGGGCTGCTTAATCTGGAAAAAAGGAGGCTCAGGGGAAACCATATAGCTCCCTGAAACTACCTGAAAGGAAGTTGTAGCAAGGTGATGTCAGTCTCTTATTGCCAAGGAACAAGTGACAGGAGAAGAAACAGCTCCAAGTTGCACCAGAGAGGGTTTAGGTTGGATATTACGAAAAATTTCTTTACCAAAAGGGTTGTCTAGCTCAGGTACAGGCTGCTCAGGGCAGTGGTTAAGTATTTAAAACTTGTGTAGATGAGGTACCTACATACATGGTTTAGTGGTGGACTTGACAGTGCTAGGTTAATAGTTGGACTTTTTGTCATTAAAGGCCTTTTCCAACCTAAATGATTCTATTATTCTACACAATAAGAGAGTCGAGAAAACTAAGATTGGAATCAGGCCTATGGTTATTCCTAAGAAACAAGTATCGAGCAACTACACTTAACTTGCAGAGTCACCTGAATCCAGTTAAATAACCAGAAAACAGGCTTTTGACAACAATAGTATTTCAAAACAACAGTATTTCAAAACAACACTGTAATTAAATACAAGTCAAAGCTATGCAATGATGGACTATATGTTTATGTGTAAACAGCAAATTATATGCTTTTAAGCATGTCAGAATTTTCAAAAGAATTAACCACTGCGGTAATTCAGCTGAGGAAACCGTGGTAGGAAAAAAAATTCCCCTAGGTCATTTTTCAACCAGCTGATACCATGTGTATGCCTCACACAGTTTTTCCAATTCCTACTTCCTTAAAATGCTATGTGCTTTAATACCATTCAAGGACAGAACAACAATCATGCTTCACTCACTTCTGAGAAGCAAGGGAAGAGACTGTGAATGTGATGACTAATGAGAAAGGAAGCTAGTCTGCCATCCCACATTCCTAGTTCAGACTTAAAGCTGGTCAGTCACTATCATTAGATTTGCACGAACAATGCCAACAAAGAATTAGTGGGCAGTCCACTATGGTCCCCATGTGGTGAACAAAAAAAGGGGAGAAATTGCATAAAGGGTTTTGATTCAATGAAGAGTGAACAGAACTTGCACAGGACAGGGTAGATCTCAAAACTTGTGTGATCTCCATTGTAAGACAAATTGATGGTATGATAATTAACCAGTAACAAATATTTGGTGGTTTCAAGGCAACACCTGTGGAAAGCTCTAGCTCTCTGTACTCTACATCCCCATTTCCACCACTCTCTCTAGGTTTGCACATCACCTACCAAAGGAGTTCTCAGTACTGATAGCTATTGCAGGATCGTATAGGAGAGTCATCTATTAACTCCCATATGGTGAGAAAGCAAGAAAATTCTCTCTCCTTTTTATTATTTTCTCAATTGGCAGAACATTTACTTTAATATATGAATTTCTAAGCTGTACTTTAATAAAAGGGAAGTCTGTGGTAGTAGAATATACCTCCTTGAAAAAGATCAGAAAAAGCTTTAATAACTCAAGCTTAAATACACTAAAGCTAATCAATTCATCCTGCGTTCAGGTTTCCATTATGCTTCTAAAAAAGCACAAAATAGGTCTGTAAAATATAATTAAGGAGAAACTGCTATATACAGCATGTAAAATCAAGACTACAGCTTTTACTTCATTTGTTTTGCAGACTCATTAGATTTTTTTCATTTAAACGTCTTGATATGTGTAACTGTATTTATGTGAAAGAAACGACAAATTAAATTAAATTAGTACTTATTTAAGACATACTTGAAACCATCTAAAACTAATGTTCTTAGTTCCACATTTTCCAAATTAGATTAAAAAAAATATACTATGGTAGCAGCTCAGAAAACAGCCAAATTAATGCGAATTTTTTAAAATGTTCTATTTCTACAAACTTGTATACTGAAACTTAACTGGTTGGGAAACCCAGAAAGACTGAGAGTATGGGCTCTGAAAAAGAAATAGAGACACAAAAAAGAGCAACAGACTGAATTCCCAACCCGAACAACCTGCACGCAGATGATCTGACTGCAGTGCATCCCTGATGATGGTAAGGGTTTGCACTTGCCAAACACACAGTGAGCTTGGGAGCAGCTCATTCTCAGCCTGGGCACCATGCCATTCAGATGCAGGTAGGTGCCAGGGTGAGAGAGCAGTGCACTGCCGGCTTCTCCAGACATGGCGCCTTGCAGAGGCCAGTGCTGAGGTCACCAACCAAGGGCTCACAGGCATCCACTCTCTCATGCTGGTGCTGTCCTGTGTCTTTATTTTCCATGGGCGTTTTTCTTCGGGTTGCCAGGAAAAAGCATTAAGGGGCTATCTCTGCATTAATATGAGTGCTAGTATGAAGTGTAACTGCAGTACTTCTATGGGAGACATAAAGCAGAACAGAGATTTTCTTTACATCCTCATCATTCATATATGGGCTCTAAGTTTAGACTGACTGACATACTTATTGTCAGTGGGAAGAAGAAAAAGCAGTGTGAATGCTGTGCTGAGAGTCAGTGGACAATCATGGGAAGGTTCATAACACTCAGTATTTCAGTATTTTCAGATTACAGTCAGAGGTGCATGTGCTACCACTAACGACAGTGGATTTTCTAAGTCCTATCAAAAAATAATCACAGAGCAGCTGATGTTCTTTCCTGCAAGAGTTTGTGTCCTATTTAAAGCTGAAAATGTGCTTCAGAGCAATTTAGGGTTACAACTAGAGAAAACTAAAGAAAAAAAAAAACAAACAAACAGTATCAAAGCATGTTTTCTAATCATACCATTGAGAAGAGGCTGTCCTCCATGTACACTTCTTGACACCACTGCACTGTGAACATCTTCAGCAAATCCTGTCTTGCATGACATATCTTCACAGGCTGCTTTTATCGGTGCCTGAAATGCAAGATGAAATTTATGTAATACTCGCAACCCTCATTCACCAAAGAAACATTCCAGTTGGCACATACTCCATTTTTCTGCTGTCTTGTACAAGCAGCATCTTTGTTTCTGAATGACTGCAATTAGGACCGCGGGGGCAAAGGGTTAATCTTTCAGATAACTGGAATGGAAGGAACAAATCCCACTTGTCTGGTAAGATCTAAATAATACACAATCTTGATTCTTCTGACAACTGAACATTTCCACAAAACGAGCCATCAAGGCTGAAGGGGAATCATAGGAGTAACAAAAACATTCTTTCCTCTGGAAATAAATGTTGCACAAAAGCCCACCGCCAACTTTTTCCATAGTCAGATTACTTGAAAGGAACAACTTCAACTAATGATTTAAAACACTTTATTTAGAGTTTTTCTATGTGAGGCTGCACCAGCACAAGTAAACTAAGATAAAATGCTACACTTGCAATAACTCAACAGAACTTGTATTTGCACTAGTATTCAAACAGATACCATATAAAGCCAAATGTTTCCAATGCAATCTTCTATTTCAAAGCGACATTAAGTTAAAAGGAGATCAGCTCATTATTAAATTTGCACAAGGGCAGAACAGAGCCACTGAAACTTTGTTCTCTCTACTTGTTAAGACAGTTTCCCTACAAATCACTTTTTCAAAGTTTCATAAATGCCTTTCTACTGAGAAATACAATACAGCATTTGGAAACTTGTTTGTTCTGTAATGTTCCATGTTCAGAAGATAATTCTGATAGAGAAACTCTTTTCCAGTTTGTCACCTAGTTAAAACAAAAAAAAAAAAAAAAAAAACAACACACATCCAATTTTCTGTGGCAAAGGACTAGGAATTTTTTGCAGTGAATTGCTTTTGTCTCACTTTAGCACCATACATGACAACAGCCCACCTTCTATGTGGCAAAGTGACCATACATGGCAAAACCCCTTTCATGCTGCACAAGGCAGAGGCCAGCTCCCATGCCAGCCTGGGCTCAGATATACCTGAGAAACTGTAAGAGCCCTCGCAGCATCTCAAACATGTCCACATCACAAGTAAAGGCCCATCCATGTGCACACCAAGATGTAGTATATGGTCTTTGACAGCACGAGTAACTATGCTATGTCATACCTAAACCTGATCAAGACTTAGATTTTCTTTTTTACTTTCCCAGATGGGCTTCCATCAAGTAGACCCACTCAAGGCTACATAAGCACGTCTGAGTACACTTGGCAAAGAAGCCCTACCAGAAAAAGTAAAAAAAAAAGGGATGCAGAAAGAGGAGACAATGGTGCTATACACATTTACCATAGTAACCTCAGGGAAAGAGCATTAGAACAGAGAACAGAGGTGGGACAGTAGTATGTCAAACCAGAAGGGCTCCCTCAGGGAAAAGGGATCAGGCAGCAGAAGCGTAATATCTCCACTGACACACATGGCCAAGCTCAGCATGCCAACCCCTATTAGAATACCTGTATCACTAACACGAGGAGGCATTCACAGCACACTGTATTGCACCAACACGGTCCTAACTAAGCAGCTGAACATGGACACTAAAACAAAAAAAAAAAAAATAAATTTACTATCTAATTCTCAAGTTAATTCACTATCCAGGAAACAGAACTTGTAAGTATCAAATGTTCGGTTAACTTAATTAAACTCTGTTTTGGATTTACCTGTGATTTACATACCACAACAGTATCTCACTTTCGTGCAATTAGCTATGTACTTTAAAATACTTCAATGGGGATCCTAAAAAGAAAGCAAACATAAAGTAACACTTTAAGCTACCTGGGAATGACATTACTTGGAACTTGGATCTGTAGCTAAGCCCCACTAAGTCCACTTGTTGAGTTTTTAAGATAAAAAGATGACAAATCAAAAATAATTACGATTCCAACTGCCAGTTTCCTCAGCTTTAGAACTCAAATCACAGGTTTGGTAAGGTTTCCATAACTGGAAAGAAAAACAGTAAGACTCATTTAAACTACTGTACAAAAAAAGCTGACCTCAAAGCAAACGTGATGTAGGAAAAAGGGAAAAAAAAAAAAAAAACAAAAAAAAGTATCTTTTCACAGCATCCTTGAAACAAAAAGGTCCTGGGTGGGCAGCTGAGCAGATAGCTGGATTTTTTAACAAGTCCACACTGATGCCCTGGGAATCTTTCAGCCTTTCTAGCAATCTATATGTACTAAACAGCTCTTATAAACTGAAACAATGCCCACTGAAACAAAGGCTGGGGGACATGAATAGAAAGCCTTCTTTATTCTTTCACTTGCAGCCATCAATTTTATCCGGAAACAAAAGACTGTACTCTGCTCTTCAAAAACAGCCCTTTGTAAAGATTGTTTGAGAATGAAAACACAAGAAAAAGATGAATTCAAGTTTTCAGCAATTCTTAATCACCCTATGTTAAGCATTTTGAATTAAGTAGAAGCTGTAGCTATAGCCACACTGGGTCATATCAAGTTCAGCCTAGGAGTACTGCAAGACTTAAACCATTATAAATAAAAACAAGAGGATGCTGAAACATTTTTATTCCCTTATCTGGGGAAAAATAGGAAAGACAGTGAAGATCATGGAGAGCATTACTGTAATTTACAGGATTTTGTGTGATTGGTACAAGACTATTTCAAACCTAAGATAATATTAGTCGTACATACATCTACACAAGGTCACTACTTAAAAATACCTTATCTTTTAAAATGGAAAGTAATTACTTCAGCTCATACCCATATAAAACATACTTAATGGAGTTGCAAAGTGTTGAACAAGCTCAGCACTTGGAACATTCCCCTCTCAAGTATTAACCAATTTTGTTACAGCAAAATAGGGTTACTATCAAAAAGCTGTTGTTTTCCTCATCCTTTATGGCTTATTCAGTCATTTTTTAACTGTAAAATGAGTTACAGCATTACCATCTCCAGATGCTAGAGAGCTAACAGCAAGTCAAAAGTGGTGTCAGACCACACATATAAACTCAGTACTGTAGATCTCAGCTTAAACACAATAGGCAAACTGCAATTACAAAGCAACACGATGTAAATGACAAGTCCTCTGCCAAAGTTATTATTCAGTCAATTAGAAGAATTGGCCATTTTGATACACTTATGGCAGTTAAGCCTGCAGTTTTCATACCTTCTTCCTCAGTTACTTTTATTTCTTATGTAGATATCTGAGTATCTAGAAACCTGTAGTTTAATTTCAAGGCTGTATTTCAGCTCAATTTGAAAAAAACAACCAATGACCTGTTGAAAATCTCAACTCCACAATTCTAAAGGATTCATGGTTACACCTTTCTCTAAACACCACTAGTAAGCATCTTCCAACATGGGCCTCACACGTGTGCAAAGTTCATAAATTAAAACAAGAATAAAACCAGACAGGATTGCTTCACTAGTGTTGACAGTTTTTGACTAATACCTCTTCCCAATTCCCATACTTTCTAAAAAGTAGCCATATTTAGAATGCGGCTCTGTAAACAAACATCTGTTTAAAACTGCAAGCTCACCACACAACCGTAGAAGCAATTTTTATCACAACATACATTCAGCATTTGCAGAATTGGCCTCCTGAAGACAGCTTTCAAACAAGGCTGATCTTTTTCTCTCTGCATATACTGTACACCACTGGAGTTCACTAGCAGCTATTAATCTGAAATATCCAAGTCTCTGCTCTTCCACTGTTTGTATCTGCAGGTACTTCAACATCAGATTTCTTAATACTGATTGCATAAAATGCAAGGAAAATTGTTTCTGAAAGACTGCTTCCTTTGACACTCATTGTAGCTTATTCCTATAGCAAAATAAACCTAGGTAGTAAAATGAGAAATAGAGGGGTATGCATGAGAGAAAATGTCATACTATACAGTTATAATTGGACATAGTACTGCTGCTGGTTGCCAAATCCAACCAATTCACAAGGCATTATTGTGCAAAGCTCAAAACAACATCTGACATAATTATATGTATGACAGAGCAGGATGGGGTATTTGAGGTCTCCCTCCTTAATAAGCAACATTAATTTGCAACTATGACAGTAATATTCAACTTAAGAACAGATCACAAAAACATTAGGGATTGTGTTTAAAGACTGGGTGTTTCTTCACTGATTTAAAGGCCAAGATGTTACCCAACGCTCATTTACAACTTGGGCATCCCAGGGAACATTCTACCTATTTTTAGTTTTGTACACATACGTCATCCAACATGGCACAATATGCTGTATAAGGTTGGTTTTCTTTTATCATAGGTATTACTCACTACCATAAGGCTTACAAAAAAAAAAAAAAAAAAATACTCTCCAGGGTAACAGACATCTCCAAAATGCTTTAGATGCTAAACTTGAAAACATTCAGCAATTCTTTCTTAATCTGACTTGCTGCAAAGAGCTGCAACAGTTTATACTCTCATGGTACTCAGCACTCCAGTAAATGCAGGCAAGTACAATTTGTTTTCAACCATAGGTTGCTACTGGAGAAAAAGAAAAATGCCTTTCATTCAAACAATTCTGGAAGCCAAAAGCTTCCAAACTGGGTACCAGGCTACATCCTCCCAGAGGTCATTCAGTTACATCAGAAAGGGCCTTTGCTGTGCTATCTTCACTTCTAATTAGTGCCCTACTTCATAAGCCAGGATATTTTAGATCAGAAAATACAGCTTCTTAAGCCAAAACTTAAAGCTTTCACTTTCCCCAAGTAAAAGGATCTGCAATTTTCATTGTACCATCCAGTTTAAAATGAGTTGCCTTGAACCATGACTGGTTCATCACCACAGCTTTCTAGATAAGAATTTCACAAATCATGTTCATACCTTTTTCTCTTAACCCCAACTGAGAGACAACATTCATTTGCTTTATTAAACACATTGACACTTATTTGGCATATTCCATGTAGCACAAAGCCACAGCCCCGGTTGGACTGTTCGCTTCCACCAATCAGAACAGGTACTGACTGCTGCATCTCCCTAGACACATGGTTCTCCAGAAAAACTCACAGCTTTCATCACAGAAGGACATCTTAAGATTTCAATTGCAGTAACAAACCAAATAGAATTTCTGCAAGTCGCATTTTTTACTATTAAAAAAAAAAAAAAACAAAGAAAAAAAAAACCACCCACCATTCTCATTTCTCTAAGAAAGGAAATGAACTCTTGATTTGATAACAGAATCACAGAGTGTTTTAGGTTGGAAGGGAAATTAAAGATCATCCAGTTTGAACCCCTGTGCCATGGGCAGGGATGCCTTCCACTAGACCTGGCTGCTCCAAGCCCCATCCAACTTGGCCTTGCACACTTCCAGGGATGGGTCATCCACACCTATAGCCTTCAACTTCACCCACACATTGAACATCTCTGCCCAGGAAAAACTTTTGGGTGCAGGAGGATGCTGCATTTTCCAAGGCCTCGCAAGGCCAATCTGGAAGAACTCTTGAGGGATCACAAAATTTTAACTATGCCTTCATCTGCTGGGTGATAATTATATGCTAATTATAAGGAATGGAGGAGTCCCTAGAGAACTGTTGGTAAAAATATATATTTTAAATATGTCAAGGAGTGCCTAGAGGATAAATGCGTCTTTTGGAAACACTGTATTTCATTAAATACACAAATACTGACTAAAGCCAAATAGTTTAAGTGACATTTTGAAAAGATTCAGCAGCGATATACGCTCCATCTTAGAAGCTGATGATTCCATATCCATCTTCATAAGCCATTTAAAAATAGATATCCTATTTTTCCCTCTTTATTCAGAGGGCGCTCCCATGGTCTTTCAGTGAGAACTGAAGGAACAAATCAAATGATGAATCATGCAGGCTTGGTTATATACCTCTCAAAGTGAACGGCAGCACAGTCCAACACCCAGGTGAAAAAGGTCCACCTCTGATCACTTACAAATATGCTTTAGCAAAATACAAATCCTCCCTAAACTCGCCCTGCAGTAAAATACAATACCTTTTTCCCTATCAAGACTCGACGTCCATGTATGCCAGTATTAGCTATGCCAACCAACTAGCCTCAGTTTGGTGACAGGTGAGGAAAAGTGCTATTCTAATTACTATTGCTACTGCAAAAGACATTACATATTCCTTCTGCTTTCATAACTCTCCACTCCTGATATGTCTCACTGCATCTTACGCACAAATAGTGCCATTAGGTTAGTGGAAGCACACGATCAGTAAGGACACTACAGGTTCCTGCTGTGCTTTGTGACAAAAAGCAATTTAAACTAAAAATGCTATGGAACATTACAGGCTGCATAGCCTTTGGGGAACAGACTCATGTTTTCTATGTGTATATTGTTTGAAATAAATTAAATTCTCATCCTAATGGGAGCACTGGTGAACTACTGGAACTACTGCAAGTTTTCAACACTAATTTTTTTTCTTTTTTTTGGTTAACCTAAAAAACATTTTCAAGAACAGTGAGAGACAGGGAGCTTATCTCGTAAATGAACCTCTTACTCAGGCAAGAAAAGCTACTCAACAATTCCTGTTCCTTCCCACATGACAAAAAGTCCCTTACACAAGACTGTCTGTGTTGAGTAAAAACAACTTTACTCACAGCTTCCTCAAGCTATTTTTAAATACACACATGCACTTCCAAGACAAATTGTCTTATGCATTGCAATGTTATTTTAAAAAAAAACCTAATAAATAAAAATTATTGACATACAAGTGTCACTGAAACTAAATTGAGACAGAACATGACAGGACAGTGATGTTTCCGGGAGCTCCTCCAATTTTTGGGAGCAGAAAGAAAACTAATAGATAGGAGGCTTTTGAATGATGCACTCTTGACTAGATGTAGTTAAAAAATACAATCACTTGGGGCAATATTTTTAAAACTGGTATCATAAAAACTATACATTTATCTTTCTAGAACATTAAACTGCATACCTAGGAAGCAGTACTATGCACAGTGAGAGAGTACAGCAGAAGGCTTTCTAGAAAACACAACTGTTATCAAAAATACGTAAATTGGTAATACACGAGAACATATGCCTTGTTATATAAGCAGTATATACATTTCTGGGCTTGCTATAGTATCTGCTCAGATAATCCGAGCTTGTTCAATACACAAAACTATCTGCTTTGCCAGCCAATGATTTAATTTTCAAAAATTCATTTTTGAACTCATCTGTCCTAAAATAGGTGTAAAAAGCAGTTAAAAATATTTTCATAACATAAATATTTAAATACCCACTTTTATAACTCAAGAGATACTTCTAGTTTTTTTTTTCTTCAGTTCTGCAATTATCTAAATCTTGAAGATGTATCAGTGGTATCAGTACCACTTAGACCAGCTAGACAAGATCAGAGAGATCTCTGCTGCAATATCCAAACATACTTAACTTCTCAGATTAGATTCTTTGAAGCCAAAGCAAAACTAGAATAGGAAGGTCCACATCCAAGAAGGCTGAGGTACTCACGTAACTGTCTTGTTCTGGTGCTTATACAATGTATTATAAAATGCATTAAATTCACTGAAAGGAGTTGATGTTGGAGTCCAGTTTGCTAAAAAAAGACACACTCTGAATCTCATTTTTTGTGCTTACATAATCACATATTTATTGTATTACTCAAAATATACTGATTGGCTTTTTTAATAATAGTCTAAGACACAGGTGTATAATGAGACAGAAGTCACACCCACAACAGATCTTCTTGCTACTTCTGCACAAAACCACGTTTATATGCTTCACCCCGATTCTGCCAGTGACTACCTCTGGGGGTGATTAGTAGAGGGGGCAGCTGGCAGGAAATACCACTGCTGGATTCTGAGCAGAGGCAGCTTAACAGGAGTGTCATTTAGGGTAGTAGCTTTATCACCTGGATAGATTCGCTAAGACCTGGAATAAGACCAAAACTGCCTGCAGAGGGTAATAACTTACATCCTCTGTCATGGTAATTCAAATTCAAAACAGACACCCAGGCACGAAAGGCTCCAGAAGTGCTTTATTGTTTACCAGTTTCTGATTTTAAAATGGACAACATCCACAGAGTGTTCTAATCACCTTAGAAATTAAAAAAGAAAAAAAAATTACTCCCTGTTTGAGCACTTCATTTCTATTCCTCTTTTCAGTTTGTTTCTAACTAACAGTAGTTTAATTCCTGTAGCTTTGCCATTCCTTCTTTAACCCTGTTGTCATCCCAGTTCCAAAAGCTGTAACTGTTTTGGTCAGAGAAGCAAGCCTGGCTCCTTTCATCCTCTCTACTGTCAGATTTTTTCACATAATACTTCTAGACTCAACCAATTTGTTAACCAGCAATATAAAGCACAATTCTCATTTGCTTAAGCCTCATGCAGGTCACATATTGACAAAGATCTGAATTTCTATTGCCTGTACTTAAACAGGTCCTACAGATTTGCCTTAAAACCTGCTCCCAGTTACGATCTTCATACAGCTTTCACACATCACTGGTGAATAACGAAGTGATCAGCAACTCTAGAAAATAAAGGCAGATAGCTCCTTCAGGATGCTGCAGAGAAGGAAAACTAAGTAGAAAGGATCAACGTTTCAAAACAACCCGATACAGAAAACCTCCTACAAACCAAAAGCAGTAGGTATGAGGACAGGGAAGAAGAAAAGTTAGTACTGCACCAAGCTTGTGAAGGTTCTTTGCGCTACGCATGAAAGAAGGGGGGGGGGGGAGAAAGGCTGTTAAAATGAAAGTGCTGTACAGATGCAGGTCCATAAATCTGATTTCATACCCAAGTTCCAATTTTGTTACACACTATTAAAATCAACCCTAACCTGATTTAATGGATACCCAAACAAGGGGGAAATTGGATTCTCCAACCGTAACATGCCAGTGACACTGAGTGATACATAAAAGCAGTATGGCTAGTTCCTGTCCTTAATTCATAGCTTGTGCTTCAATTTCAAACCTGCCCTAGGTGGGAAGGGGAGAAAAAAAAAAAAAGAAAAGCTTACTGAAGAATTTGTGCTTTAAAGATTTATTGAGATCAGAAGACTAAACAGAACTGAAAGGACGTGCAGTAAATAGCATAAGGACTGGGGGGAGGGAGAAAGAAAAGCTGCACATATAGATCTGCTGATGCACTAGCACTTAGAAAGGGGGAGGGGGGAAGGGCAAAAAGCAAACCCAAGTGAAAATTAAACAGTACAGAAAACAAGGGGAAAAGAAAAAAAATCAAACCCACCCCAAATGCATCCCCAAGACAACAGCAGCCTGTAAGTGGCACACCACAAGTTTCTGAGGAGGAGGGTGGCTGCTTTCACATAAATTCGCTCATGTCCAACCGGACACTTCGTGTCACTCCATCCAGCCCCGCGTCCTCCTAAGCCTCAAGGAAAAATCCGCTGCTGCCGTGGAGCAGCGCTTCAGCACCTCACTCCCCTGGTGCAAGTCATCATACCCCGAGAACTGCTCAGACACTGTGGGGAAGGAGTGCTCGACCAACTGGGGACCCCGGGAGCGGACGGGGAGTGTCAGAAGCGGCGGAAGAGGCGACGGGAGGACGAGGGGTCTCCTCCTGCTCCCGCCGTGGCGGAGCGGGCGGCTGCACCATGGACAGTGGCTGCCGGTCGCCACCACCCCCTGCCCTGCGCCAGCCGTCCTTGCCCAGGGCCCCATCCCCGCCGCCGGCCTCGCCTCAACCCGCTCCCTCGGCCCGACAGAAATGCCCCAACCGTAAATACCATTAAGAGGCGATGATCTGCGCCATCTGTCCCTCAGACTTACCGCCTTCTCCACCCCCGGCGCCGCGCTGGATACGAGCTCAGCGAGCACAAAGCGGGAGGGGAACCCACCACCACATTCCCCACCTACCCCCGGCCTCCTCTCGGAGTTCCCTCGGCTCCTAGCTCGCTCCGGACAGCCGCGCCGCTCCAGAAGCCCAACCACAGCCCGGCAGGCACTGCCCTCGCTGCCCCAACCGGGATCCATTTTGTCGTCTCCCCGTCCTCCCCCCGCAGGGTCCGGCCAGTCCCATCTCTACCCAGCCGCTCCTCGCAGCAGCGCTGGCCGGCAGATCCCTACTTTCTTCACGGAGAGAGACATTCCCGTTTTTCCCCTCCCGCCCGGGGCACCTCGGAAGCTGGTGCCCAGTGGTGCCCCGCGTCCCGAGACTGCCTGCCCGGGACCCCTCCGTTCGGAGCAGGCGAGGAGCCCGCCGGGGGGAGGCAGCAGCAGGATTTTGATAATGATAAATTAAACACTTCGGAGCCCGATCCCGTCCCAGTGGAAATTCCCGTTAACGAGAGGGGGTGGGGAAGCCCGGCGCCCAGACAGAGGCTGATTAAATTCTTCCCGGGAAAGGATTAGCGGGCACGGGAGCAGGCGCGGCACGGCACGCAGGGCCCCAGCCACCTCAGGAGGAGCGCGGCGGCTGCTGCTCCTGCCCAGCACCTCTGGGACCCCTCTCCGCGCCGGGAGGAGGGATGTCCGCACCGTTCCCCTACTCCGTTACTTTGTCCCTCGCGCTCACTGTGGGGCCGAGGTCCCATCCTCCTGCCAGCCGAGCCGATACCGGACAGCCCTCCCTCTTCTCCCGTCCTCCGGCACCTGCTCTTCCAGGAACTCTTCCAAGAACAAGGGGGGAACCCCGCGCTCCCTCAGCAGCGGCGACGTCGCCGCCACCCTCCCGCCCCGGGGACCCTCTGTCTCCCTCAGCCGGCCCCGAGCGCGGCTCCCGCGCCGGGGCTGCCTCCGAGCAGGTGGCTCCGAGCGAGCGGTCACAAGCCATCCCGGCTGCGGGGGTCGGGAAGGCTGTCGCCTTCTCGGACCCCCTCCCCGAGATCCCCACCTCGGCCGAGGAGCCCCCTTCTACACTCCCTTCTCCCCCCAGGTTCTCCCTCCTTCCTCGGGCATCGGTACCCGCAGGGGAACAAAGAGACGCAGCCCGGCCCCGCTCCCCGCCGGCGGTGCTTACCTGCTGTAGGGCCGCCAGCAGCATCAGCGCCAGCGGCGGCAGGATCCCCGGCGCCGTTCCCGCTACCTGGCACATGGAGGCGAAGAGGGGAGGCGGCAGGGCGGCCCCCAGTAGTTCCGGAGCACGGCTGGAGCCCGCGGAGTGGGGCGAGGGGAGCAGCGAGGAGGGTAGGGCAGCGACAGCTGCCGGGAGCCGCGGACTGCGTGTGCCCCGCCTGCCGGAGCCGGTTGCAGCTCTAGCTCATGGGCAGGGATGCAGCGGGGGAAGAGAGAAACGGAGAGAGCGAGGGGCGGAGGATGGGTAAAACTCGGCCCTGGGTCAGGCTGCTTTTCTCTCTGCCGAGCCCCCTCCGCGGTGCAGAGGGTGGGCAGGGAAGAGGAGGAGGAGGAGGAGGATGGGTGAACAAAAGGCTGGGAGATAAGAAAGAAGTAGTGGCTGCTTCTGCTGCGAGGCCGGTGCGGCGGCTGCGGCTCCCCTCTGCTGTCTGCCTTCCCCAAGCGTGAATCAGTGCCCGCCTCGCTCCTCCCGCCGGTGTCCCCCAGCGAGCTCGGGCAGGCGGCGCCGCTCAGCGCCTCAGCCCGGGCACGCCGACACCGCCGCTACGCCGGCCCCAGCCCTGCTGCATGCTCGCCCCGCACTTTCTCTCTCCCTCTTTCTTCTCCTCCCTCCACCCCTCCCCCTGCAGGCAAAACCCTCCGCTGAAGCACAATGATAACAATACCCCAGCAGCCTCTGCCTGCCGTGCGCCTAGTGTACGCGCTCACACGATGCCTTCCTGCCTGCCTGCCTGCCTGCCTGCCTGCCTGCCGCTGGCAGCTCCCCCTCCGCCTCCCGTCGCTCCCTGCCGGCCGCACGGCCAATGGGAAGGGAACGGCACGGCGAGCGCTGGGGAGCGGTGCTGCCCGCGAATGGTAACGTTCCTGCTGGCTTCCCTAAGAGCCGGCACTGGGGGATAAATTCCAAATTCCAACCCACCAACTTAGCGTGAAGCAATTGTCTGGGGGCAAGGAGAGAACTTGCTGGGGAGGGAAGGAAGGACAGAGGAATTGACCCGTCCCCACCTCTCTTGGTAGAGGACTGCCGGTGCAGGGAGAAGCTGCAGGGGTGTAGGCGGTGCGGCGGTGCCTGTGCATGGCACATCGGGGCTGGTGGCTCGGCAAATTTTCGCTCAGCTGTTACTGTTTAGCGGGTTAACTCCCACAGCCCTTCAGTTTTTATCTCTCCCCCCCCCCCCGCGTTTTTTTTTTTTCCAAGCTACCTGCTGAATTTTATCCGCAAATGTTTTCAGCAGCTTGGCTGGGACTGTGGTCCAAGAGTCCAAAAAATCTCAGCGCGCCTAACGGAACTGGGGAGTGTTGCTGAGCAGAACAGTTAAAGAAGTATCAGTGCTGGGTCACTTCCAGAGCTGGCAAATATTTTCTCTCGCCCACAGGTCACTCGGCGAAGTTGTTTTTGTGTCCACACCTCAGAGCTCCCATCCTGGGACACAGTAAAGCAAAAATTCGTAGGCATTGGCCCCTAGACAATCTCATCAAAGGTTGATTCACAATGGTGTATTATTATTTTAAAGCATCTTATTTTACATTTGAACGTGTAAGAAAAACACTTTTTTTTTCACTGCTTAAGAAAATGCAAAACGCCATGTTCGTGTTTTGAAAGGAAACAGTGGATTTGCTTTTATATTTTATCGGGGAAAGGCGGAGTAAGTACATGTTCGCACGATGCTGATTTCATTAGCTTCGAAATTGAAAATACTGGTCGCTTGCGAGGTGCGATGCAGCAGTTTGTTCAACTTGGGGAGAGCAAGTAGCGGCGCGGAGATGCGCGATCACCACGAATAGGATCACGCCGCCCGCCGTCTCCGTGGGGCAGGACAGAACAGAACAGAACAGGCCGCGGACAGAGTGGGCAGCTCCTGCAAACCTTAGCAGCCAAGTGAGACTCAACCGAGGACAGGCAGTCCCAGCTAGAAAAACAGCCCCCCCACGCGTTCTCTTCCTCCCCCCCCGCCTTTAAAGTTGAAGCCTATATAACTGTACAGAAGCCAGTTTCGAAGAACAATAAAAGGTCTGTTAATGAGTTTCTGAATTAAAATTTAGCCTAGGAGAAAAAAAAAAAAAAACAGGCTGAGGGAAAGTAAGAAGGGCACAGCTGATGTTTATATCCTGTTACAAGGAAGAGTTTGCACCTGAAAGAGCATGTGTTCAATCTCTTTAGCAATTCTAATGCCTTTGTGTGGATTTGCTTATGAAATGGTGACTTTCCCTGGGTAAGAGATTCCTGTTTGCATTTTCAGGTAGGCAGACATAATATTAAAATTTACTAATGATTATACTGCAGCATTTATTCGCTCTTACAAGTGTTCTGCAAAATGCGAAGCGCACAGTATAAACAACTCCATTAAGCCAACTGTCCAATGAGAGTAATTACCTATCATCTAAATGGGCCTGGCTCCTCATATCCCTCAACTCATCCATCCCTAAAGGCCTGAAAAAAATAAAGGCTCAGCAGCATATCTGGAAGGTTACCAGATCTGAGCTCTGGCTGGTGCTTCTTACAGTTCTGCTGCTGCCTTTAAATTTACTTAGCAGAAATAGTAACGCTGGCAGAAAAATTGCACTTGCCAACATGATTTTACTGAGTCTTTTAGCCTTGAACAAGGTTCTGTCAAGCAGTTGGCTTCCCTTGTTTATGTGGTTGTAACTAAAAGTTTCCTCTAGTTTACAGAGTTTCCTAGTTATAGGTACTGTGATAAAGAGGAACTAAGAGAGCAGGGGTGGGTTATACCTTTTGAGGTATAATTTGCACTACATCTTCTTGTGGGTGAGAGGCATATGTGTGGGAGAGCAGAGAAGAAACTTGTACATTGCTTCCAGACATGGATGATTGCTCAGGGCTTATGCTATTCATCTGTAGCATAAGCCCCAGAAAACAGCATGGTTTTTTTTTTATTTTTTTTTCTTTTATTTTCCCCCAGAAATATTCTAGCATTAAGTAGTCATAGGTAGAGATTCAGTGTTAGAACTACGACTAGATTGAGATTGCCAACCCTTTTCGTTGTTTATCATGCAAAAGACAGCAAACAGTGTCAATTCCTGGACAAGATTCAAACAAGTGATTTAGAGCTCAAAGGGTTTCTCTCAGCTACAGATTGAATTTATGAGTATGTTTTAAGTAGTATAAAAATAATGGACATAAGTTCTTGTTCAACCTAGGAGATCTTAAGGGCTTCCAGAAAAACCTTGTTAAAATTCCATGATTAAGTTGAGAAGAGGATTAGGGTAATTCCCATGTTAGTCATGGAGTTGAACCTCTCTTTCAACTTGTCCAAATTAATTTTAGCTTCTTGGGTTCATAAACATTCTGTTAAAAAATGAATGTTTTCAATTTGGAACATACTAGATTGTTCATGGCTTCAAATATTTCTGAGAAAAAAAGATCTTTTCCCCTGTGGGTCTGTCCTTATATTTAATCTGCCAGGTACTGCCATGACTACTCTACTCAATTCAAATTATGCAAATTAAGCACTTTACGGACAGTTTAAACCTTGATCTGGCAAACGTGGATGTCGGTGAATGGAGTCACTGCACACAGGCATACCACTGTTGGTATGCCTATGAATTTACAAGATAGAAGGATAAGTGTGCCAAGCAATAGTACTAAAGGCATATTAGTTTACCCCATTTCCTTGTCTTCTTTACTACATATGAAGAAATATATTTTTCTGCTAACAAAACAAAACCAAACCAACCAAGAAACACCAAATTAACGAGTCTGTGGGCATTCAATGCTTATTACTGAGTTTTATCACAATAGTGGAAAAAGCAGTGGTTGTTTCTTACTATGACATGAAAACTGCACACTATCTGCTAACCCAGATTCCTTGGGATATTCCTTTAACATATAGAAGAGGAATTAGCACTAGCAAAAATAAAAACCCCAACTTTTTGACACAATGGGTTTTAACTTGGGCTCTGAGGACCAATTGAGACCCCAGACTTACTTTGTGTAGTCTGTGACAGGCAACAGGGAAAAAACAAATTTGTATATTCAATATAGCAATTTCACATATGTAAAATTCCTGGGGTGAGGGAGATTTTTCTGAATGGCAAGATTTTTAGTTACTGGCAACACATGAAAATGATTGGTTTAGGAAACAGATAATGATGATGGCCAGGAAAAATGGGGTTTTATGTATCTGGGAAAGAAACACTGAGTGGCACAGGTGCCAATGCAGCTGAAATATTTTAAGAGTTGACATAATTAAAACTTTGTCAGTGCTGCTGTCTAATTCAGTAAAATGAATGTAACCCTTTGAATCATCTGGTCTGAGCATTTTTTCCTAAATACAGTGTTTCATACTGATCACCTAAGTGAACTAAAAACCCCATAAATTCTAATTGTCCTTTTATGTAGGGAAATTACGGGGCGGGGGGGGGGGGGGGGGGGGGTGGAGGGGA
>JASSUY010031800.1:26532-41524 GCA_032466535.1 Forpus xanthops | reverse complement strand
ATAGCCTTGGGTGGCATGGTTTAGTAGGAGGTGTCCCTGCTGCTGGCAGAGTGGTTGGAACTAGATGATCTTCAGGCCCTTTCCAACCCTAACTGTTCTATTATTCTATGATTCTATGACTTATTTGACAGATCATCTACCTCTCTGAGGGCATAGAGGAAACGGATTATTTAGTAACTGTGATGCAGTTATTTCTGATGTGTAAAATTTCCTTGTTACAAAAGAGAAGGAAAAAAATATGAACTAAGAATGAAGAAATCTTATTTTTTTTAATTACATGTTGTCTAATTCTGGAACCTATGCATGGTAGCATGAGTAGCAAGCTGACCCTAAATATACTTAATGAAATGTAAATGCTTTAAAATCCTAAAGTGTTGGTAATTAAGATACATATTTGAAATACTGTACAAACTTTAATTCAAAGTACACACTCTTTATAAGCCAGTTTTACCTCAGCCCTGCAAAATAAAATCCCTAATTTATTTAATTTGATCAACCAAATTCAAGACATGGAGTTCTTTTGGACGGATGCATTACTTTACATTCTGATTTACTATACTAACTTGATATCACACACTGTAAGAACAGTCTCAAACTACTTTTTAATAAAATGGAAAAAATATGCAGACACTAAATTGATTCTGCAGATCAGACCTGTTTAATTTAAATTAATGCCTTTGTCACATCATTTTCCTTCTTTGAAGCTTGCTGGGTATGTGTAGTTCTCCTTCTATAACAGGGGTGATTTGTAATAATAGAGTGAGGGAGATGGTTTTTGGACTGTTTCTTCCCTCAGTTCTGTCTATCTTCACATCATCACATTTCCAGGAAGAAGAATTGGCTGATAAATGACTCTGAGTAAGCCCTGCTTAGTGCTTTTTCTGTGTAAAACTTTAAAGTGACATTATGGTATCAGGCAGCTGGTTTTTGTGGTTTTTTTTTTTTTTTTTTCTTCTTTTCCCCCAGCCAGATGCAAGGGCAATGATATGAAACTGAAAGAAACCACAGCTCAATCGTCTGCCTTCCACTTAATTTTTCATACAAATTTAAGGTCAGGTTGTGGCCTGGTAACCAGTGAGGTGTATGTAACGTTAGAACAGTAATTCTATGAAGCTGATTATGAAGAGAGACCAGGGATAATGGACAGGAGCCTGCTCTTGGTTAAACTAAAACTGCATCAACTCCATTATTGTATGGAGTAATGGACTTCTTCAGATTTATACTACTGTTTAGGAAGTGTAGAATCCATCAGCGAATAACAATGACAAAGTTCTGCTAGACTTTCAAGGACATAATCTTTTATGTACATATATATATGAATTTCATAATCTTTACGTACTTATATATGTTTGTGTGTAAAAGATATCTACATTGAAGCACACCAATTTAACAAATGCTGCCACATATTTCTGATTAGATAATAAATTCATTGTTTATAAATAGAAAACTTGTTATTTACACAAGCAAAAGGAAAAGCATCAGTACAGCAGCACTTTAAGATCTGCCATTGCTTTTTACCTTTGTTTGGTAAATACAAGACTTCCTTGTGCTTTTTCTTTGAGCAAACATTTGAATCTTCCGTATTTAAGAATAATTACATATATATGTCAGAGCAAAATATTCTTGTGGTTTTCTTTAAAGACATTTCTGTATTGACAGAAAAGATGCTTGAAGAATGTAACAGAATCTATCTAAATCTACCTTCTGTCTAGTCTTATTGAAGCAAAACAATAAAGTGGTGCTGAGCCTAAGTTGTGGGGCTGTCCAGTGGCTGGCAGGGACCCTTCAGCTGAAATATTAAGATTCATGTTACAGAAACTAATCCCAAATTTTCAATAAACTGATTTTTTTGTGAAGTCTGTGAGAACAATGACAAATGAGGTTCATAATGGAATTTAAAACTTTTCTGCTTTGAGAAGTACATGAGGAAACCCAAGGAAGCCTCAAAACTGTCCTGATTTTCTGCTTCCTTACTCATCTTCTCTCAAGCTGATCTCTAGAACTTCCAGCAGTCCAGGCTTTCTCAAGTATATATACACGTGTGTGTGCATATATATAATATATACACCCATACATTCATATATAGTAACTGTACATATATCTATATATACTGGTTTCTTAAGCTCCCTATCTCTCAAGGCATGAAGATGCAGCTGATTTGGGTATCAAGGAGAACCAAGGAGAGTGCTTGCAAATAATAATCAACTTTTTGTTTGACTGCAGAGAAATAACAAGGGTCTTGCTATTCTGCACTGTTTGATTCATTTTGGAGAATTACTCTGAAGATCATCTCATTTAAACTTCAGTGTCAGCGGGAACTGTTTCAGTGTTAGTACAGACTGTTTAATAATAATTCCCATCTAATTCTTGAGCCACCAACTAAGGGTGATATGAATCTCTTTTTAAAATCACTAGGTGGAATGAAAGTAAAAAAGTAGCCTAAATTACAGAAGGCATTTTAAATTTGTTTTAAGTCAGTTAAGTGTTCTGGTTAAGGCATAGAAGATCCAAATACAAGAGCCTCAAATGCAATATTAACTCACTCTTCCACCCCTTCATTGACCGTATACTGAATAAAGTTTATTTTACAGTGATGCATTTTTACAGTATCATTTTAGGGCAATGGAACACTAAGAGGTCAGAGAAGAACTCAGAAAAAGGGATCTTGATAACACACAAGATTAATTTATTACTGTGTAATAAAGCTTCGTATTTATTCTAGCCAGTTACAGATAAGGTTCATTGGACAGAGCAGTATTTACAACCAAGTTAAAGACAATGGAAACCAGAACTGGCTGGCAAAGTACCATGATTTCTCCAGTATCTTCCTGAATGAGCGATCTGATGGCAGAAAATTGCCAGTGTTCAACAGCACTCATTCTCCTATCAATGGGCAAAGCAATGGTGATTTTACTGCAAACATTCCCAAACTCACTTAGAAAAACCTCATCGTTGCTGAAATAATTTTTGATTTTCTCATTAATTTCTGTGAGGGTTTTAGTTCCCCCTTTGGGCTTTTAGAATGTTGCTGAAATTCACAAAAGGTAAATATATCAGAAAAAAAAAAAAAAAAAAAAGAAACTCTTACACTGCAGAAATTCAATAAAATAATGCATCACAGATGAGCAGGATAGCTCAAAAAGAGCAAATCATTTCCTGTTTAGCTGTTAAAGGAAGACCTAGCATTTTCAACACTTTAAACTATACTGCATATAAACTGTATAAAGTATAGCATATTCAACTTGTAGTGTATTTTATGTGAAAATAAATAGCTCACTAATATTTTCATATAAATTCTCACTGTTACACATTTTGTTTCAGTTCTGCATAGTAACTTTCTCACCTAAAAAAAATCTAGGATTTTTTATAATTCAAATCACTAGATATCCAGGAATGCAAATAAGAAATTGCAACTGTTACTTGTAATTTCCCCAATCAAACTCTGAACTCTTTCCTTGATGTTTTCAACAGTTCTAGCATGTGGTACTTGAGATAATCCTGAACGCAGTATGTTTTCCTGATGACTAGATTTGCCTGTCACTAGTGTTTGCTTACGAGCAGTATCATATGAATGAGGTGAATATTCATTGGAAGAAACATATTGAAAACGTGTGTGATTCCTGCTTTGTTACATCTGTGCAAAGTTTCTCCCTCCCAATGCAATTGCTTTTACTTTCTTTTAATCTTGCAAAGAAATGTAAAAGTGGAATAACTGACCCATGTTCAAAGTCATTGTCAGAGACAATGAAGTCATAGGCTTCTGTTTTTAATAACATCTTGCAAAGCACAAAGCATCATTAATCATATTTAGAGGATAAAAGACACACAGATTTCCTAGTCTCAAAGTTTTCTGAAGACGGACATTTCTGTGTTGTAGATTCACATAGATAAAATGCCACAAATCTGCTCAATCAGCAAAGTAAATATGAAATAACACCATTTTTATTCCAACATATAAAAACTGGGACTGCCTCTTATACAAAGCAAAATAGACCAACATGGCTATTCAGTGATATGATTTCAGCACCAGATAATTTCTGTAAGTAGATTCTCTTATTCTCCCTTTAATTAAACTGCACCTAGGAACAAAAATAAGTGTGTACATGCAAGAAATAAAAAGATAACAATCATTCTGTTGCAATATTGATGTTCTTACTTCCTTCCCAAATACTTCTTGCAGACCAGCCTTCTGTTTTATTGGTTTTGCATGAATGGCAGAAACAAAATTGGACTACAAATTCCTCTAAATATTATTCTCTCATCCAACTGTCCAGCTTTTTGTATCAAGCCAAATGCTGCCAAATACAATTGCCCTCAATTTTGAATTAATTTTGTCTGGAATTATAGTCTATAGTTAGTTTATTTGTGCATTAAAACTTCATGGAAATAATTTTGCCCTAAAGGAAGGGAAATATAATAGAGATTTAGCCTTCTCCAACCCAGTGCAAACCAAGACGGATCCAAAAGAAGAAATAACCATGATATTGTTTTTAAAGATGTTGGTCTCAGTGCAGCATAGTTTTTGAGAAATGGCTTCACTCTGACTTACATTTAAACATATACTTAAAATAGTATCTTAAGTTAGGACTATGTACTCTATATACATGTAAATGAGTAATATAAAAAGGAAATTTATAATGCATGTATAATATATGTTATCCTTATATTTACCTGATAAGCAAGAAAAAGACTATAATTTGCCTACAGTTTCAGCTTAACAGGGTCCCAGACAAAAGGAGGACTACTTAGACCGAGGGCAGTCTGCAGGGTGAAATTCAGACTTCAGTGTGCATATTCATATTCATGAGGAAAAAAAAGTCTTCAGAGAATCATAGAATCATAGAATAGTTAGGGTTGGAAAGGACTTCAAGATCATATAGTCCCAACCCCCTGCTCTGGGCAGGGACACCTCCCACTAAACCATGTCACCCAAGGCTATGTCCAACCCAGCCTTGAACACCACCAGTGATGGAGCATTCCAGTGCCTCACCACCCTTACACTAAACAATTTCTTCCTCAGGTCCAATCTAAACTTCCCCTGTGTAAGTTTGAACCCATTACCCCTTGTCCTCTCATTACAGTCCCTCATAAAGAGTCCCTCCCCAGCATCCATATAGGCCCCCTTCAGATACTGGAAGGCTGCTATGAGGTCTCCACGCAGCCTTCTCTTCACCAGGCTAAACAGCCACAACTCTCTCATCCTATCCTCATAGGGGAGGTGCTCCAGTTCCCTGATCATCCTTGTGGCCCTCCTCTGCATTTGTTCCAACAGTTCCATGTCCTTTTTATGTTGAAGACACCAGAACTGCACATAATATTCCAAGTGAGGTCTCACGAGAGCAGAGTAGAGGGGCAGGATCACCTCCCTTATTCTTCTGGTCATGCTCCTTTTGATACGGTTGGCTTTCCGGGCTGCAAGAGCACACTGCCGGCTCATGTTCTTTTTCTCATCAACCAACACCCCCAAGTCCTTCTCCTCTGCAGGGCTGCTCTGAATCACCTCTCTGCCCAACCTGTAGCCATGCCTTTTTTTCATAGCAGGAAAATACTTTTCATCTACAATTTTATGTTACTATTTATTTACATTAACTATTTTATTTATTAAAATATTTTATTTTAGTATTAAATGCCCCTTCCTGCTAAATGATTTCTCTGTTTATATTTAGTAAGTTTGTAAAGAACTGGCAGCGAATGGGAAAACTTAAATCTGAATGACAACATTTATTCATTGAAATAAAACTTACATGCCAGAAGAAGACAGCTTATGTGAAAAGATTCTACTTATTCCCTCTGAAGACTGAATGGAAAAAATTTGTTGTATTTTTGGTCTGGGTGTGTGTAATCATGCATTATTTTTTTGGCTGTACATGCTTCTCCACATTTACAACATTGCAAACTACTTCTACAGTTGTCATCAAGATTTGTAAAAATCTAGATAGTCAGTTTTGCACAAAGCTTTAGTTTATTCTAAAAAATTAATTTTTTAAAGTAGTATTCAGGGAGTATTAAAGGACGATAATGAGAAGAAAAATTTCAAAAATTTAATTGTGTATATTTTTACTGAAAAGTACAGTTCTTGGGACTGCCTTTATGCATTAGTCAGTGAACTGTATGACCTGCTATTAACTCAATTTGCACAATAGCATCCTCTCAAGGTACTGTAAATTATTTAACGTAATAAATATCTTCTCAAGTTTGTAAAATATACAAAGGTATATTTGGAAGAAGCAGATGATAATGTGCTACCAACAAATTAGTTAAATAGTTTCTAACAATAAACAGGATAAAACGCAAAATAAGACTAGACTATTGCTCTATGTTATGTATGTAAGAGGGTTGGTTTTAACTGAAAAAATATACAAGTTTTTGGCTCAGTCTCTCTCTTCCTACTGAATGAAGGGCAGTAAACAGCATGTTGCAGTGTTACATCATCAAATTCATAATCAAGAGATCTTTAGACGTGATCCAGCTTCAACAGCAGACTGTTTTTTCCAATGAAAAATAAGTCATTCTTTGCAAGCTGAGTTTCTGAGGAACTCGGAATGCTCACGAAGGTATTGAAGAACTGGTTAATTGATATGGCTAAACCAGGGATGGGAAATACTTGGAAGTAGTAAAATGTCACTTTGTTTCAAATGTTAAGGGCTTTTTTTCTGGAATTCCATAACATTCTTAAGGCACATTGTAGATTTTTTATAATTCATAATATCATTTTTCATTGAAAATTAACTGGGCATTTTTAAGCGGGGGCAGAAGCTTCAGGGTTTTGAGCGATTTTGTTTGTTCCTTGTTAATTTTGTCAAGAAACTCTGGAAAATATTTCTTTACATTTTAGCTAAAGTAACTTTTCCCTTCTCCTACAGTTTTTGGCAAAATCAGCACTCAGGAAGCCATTCCTTTGCATTTTTCATTTTTAGCCATTACACAAGTGAGCTTTCTGATATTTTTTGCTTTGGTGCAAAAGTGCTCAACATCATCTTAAGATAAAATGTCAGTTCATATGAAATCATGTGAGCTGCCATATCCTAATAGTGCATCATTCATCACTATTTATTTTTCATCCTAATTGCATTCCTGGTGTTGGCTAAATAACACACCATATTGTGTATGTAAACTTGATGGTGTTTTGCATTTGTGTGTATACTTGAGTGTGAGGCTTAGCGTAGATAAACCCAAAGAGTGATGCATGTTCTCACCGGAAAAATTAGTGTAAACCAGCTTACTATATTGTTATCCAACTGAACTGCAAGCAAAATTTTAATTATTCATGGATTCTCCTTAATCAGTATTTCACTACTCTGCTCTTGTAAGACCTCACTTGGAGTACTGTGTGAAGTTCTGGTGTCCTCAGCATAACAAGGACATGGAACTGTTGGAACAAGTCCAGAGGAGGGCCGCAAGGATGATCAAAGGGCTGGAGCATCTCCCATATGAAGGTAGGCTGAGAAAGTTGAGGCTGTTAAGCCTGAAGAAGAGAAGGCTGTGTGGAGACCTCATGGCAGCCTTCCAGTATCTGAAGGGGACCTATAGGAATGCTGGGGAGGGACTTTTCATGAGGGACTATAGTGAGAAGACAAGGGGTAACGGGTTCAAACTTAAACAGGGGAAGTTTAGATTGGATATGAGGAAAAATTCTTTATTGTGAGGGTGGTGAGGCAACGTATCAACTGAACCACAAAGCTTGGTGTCATCAGCAAACTTGCTGAGGGCACTCTCAATCCCACAGTCCATGTCATCAACAAAGATGTCATCAACAAGACTAGTCCCAACACCTATCCCTGAGGCACACCACTCGTATTAAAAAGAAAAAGAGAGGAATAAAACAAACAACAAAACAAACCCAAGTGATGCACAATACAATTATTCGCCGCCCACTGACTCTACCCAGCCTGTCCTCAAGCAGCAGTTGACCCTTCCCAGCTGAATCCCCCCACTTTATATACTGGATATGACATGCTGTGGTATGTTATATCCCTTCAGCTACTTTGGATCAGGTGTCCTGTTTCTGCCTCCTCCCAGCTTCTTGTGCCCCTCCTCACTGACAGAGCATGAGAGTAAAAATACCTTGATTTAGGATACGCACTACATAGCACAACTAAAACATTAATGTGTTATCAGCATTATTCTCATATTAAATCCAAAACACAGCATTGCACCAGCTAACAGGAAGAAAGTTAACTGTATCCCAGCTGAAACCTGAACAACCTTGCATGAATTTTTCATTTATTTCAGGCTTAAATATTCATTCTTACCAAACAAAATTGGAAAAAATCGTATGCTGAAAGTAATAAAGAATAGCTTTTCAATACAAAATGCTATATAGAGGTAAGTAATAGGTGTATAATAAAAACTAAGTTTTTCTAATCACTCATAATGATGACACAAAATGTATTACATGAAATAAAGACTCAAAGCAATTATTTCAAAGTGAAAGATTTGAAACTGTGAAGGATAGTGGGATAAAATATATTAGTTCCAATAGAGAATATGAGCTTAAAAAACTTTATTTTTTTCACATGACTAGGAAATACTACTGTCTTTCTTTACTGGGGAGCACAGAGATATAGTCCTTTTCATATTATGATTAAAGATCTACATTCTGAATTCATTTTTTTGTACTTGATCAAAATTAATATACCTATGAGGTACATCTGACTACTTCTCTTTTTAATCAGTCTATAGCACTAAAAGTCTACACAAGCTACCCCCATCCTCCTGTTCCCTGTCCCACTAAATAACAAAAGTATTTTCTTTTGGTCATTTGAACTGGGAAACTGGCCTGCGTCGACACTTCTTTTTCTTACAAACTAGACACATTTCCCATTCATTGCTTAGCTAAATGCATGCTTATACAGCAGACTGAGGCAGTAAGGGAAGGAAATGAAAGTGTGAATAAAAGATGGCAATGCTCATTTCATTAGCAGTGACTTTGAACCAGTTTAAAGCTTACAGTGAACCACTCTTTCAATCAAGGCTAGGGAATGTGGAAGTCAATTCTGTGAGGGTAAAGAGACCTGCTGCCACTGGTTTTTCTTTGCTTTATTGCCAGATTTTGCTTATAAATACTGGGGAAAAGATACACAGATGTAGTTGAATTCTTACTTGTGAAATACTTTATAAAAGTTGTTACAGCAGGTCCAGATAATAAGGATACCATTACGTCATATGTGTGAGCTCTTTCTCATCCAAAGTTTAAAGAACAGCATCTTCAGAATAAAAATAAACCAACCAACCAACCAAAAACAATAAAAAATCTGTACACCTCCCATGGGAGGAGGTAATGCCTTTCTAGCTAAAGCACTGAAAATAGGAACTTCCTGAGCATAGAGCAATAGAGTTTCCATTCCCAACATCAGTTTCTTTTTTAATGAGGGATTGTAGAAGGGACACAGGGAATAGATCACAGAATCTCATTACTAACTTAAGTTTAATGAATATTTTCATTTGTCATTGTCCATTTCCCAAGCACTGAAAGTGACTGATTCAGTTTATTCAATGTATTTCAGTACGTTATAATCTTGCCTAGAATTAACACAAAAAGCCAATAGCCTGTTCATTACAGTTAATACCTGTCTTTACTAAAAGAAAATCAAGAATATGAATGTTCCTGAACTTTCCGAGTTCATCTTCTTCTGAGGCTACTTGCACTTTCCTTTTTCACATATGAAAAAAGAGCATGCTTCTAGATAGTTTTTGTGTAGTTTTACTGAATATAAATGTGGCAGAGTTTTTTTTTTAACACAAGTCACAAAGGTCACCTTAGTCATTACCTTTTTTTCTAAGGATGCTTAATTACTACTTGCAGATTTCTTTAACCTTGAATCACATAAATCAGTAAACCCTTACTGGGAGCTGAACCATTTAGTAATGCAATGTTGAACATCTGTCTTTAGAAAACCTGTAAATTTATTTTATAAAGAGGCAATTCAGCAGAGCTAACAAATATTATTTCATGGTTTTTATTTCCCTACTAGTCCTAGGTTCTGTAGTGTAATGAATTAGTAACTGCTGAAATCTGTTGTAAGGGAATTAGTTGCTAAATGCAAAATAGAAGATTTCAGAAAATATCCTTGTACTTTACAGAAGTATTAAGGTGCACATTTCTCACAGGGACCACAAATCTTTGAGGCTCTAAGTTGTGCTGTACATCATCCTGACACTGCTGCTTAGCTGTTGCAAATATAAATTCACACAGTAACTCACTGAAGCATGTTTCCACAGCTGAATATTTAACTCTATAGCTATGTTTTGAGTATCAGTTCTCTCTGTAACCTCATACTATTGTTTACATACCAGATTTCATAAGGAAACCTGATAATAGATGAGAAATTATTAGCAAGTGAAAGATCATAACTAAAAATGTTGTCCAAACTTATAGGCGTTGGAGAGGAACAACTACATCCAAGGTGTAGAATGTGCCACCCTCAGGGAGGTTCTTGAAACCATCTGCTAAATCATGTTGTGAAATACATTTTCATCCTTCAAATGCTAAATACAAGCATGACTACTCCAGATCTATCCCAGCCACTGAACTGTGAGCACCTACATTTAGGATTAATTTCTTGGTCTTTGTTGGAAACACACCACCCTTAAGTCAGTGTTGAACTGCTGCTCTTCAATAGAGACAGCTAGAGTATCAGTAAGAACCACTTGTCTTTGCCTCAGTCTTCTGGTCTTTACTCAGACTTCTCCCACAAAATGCATTTATTTTTATTTAACAAGTAAATATGCTTTGAATATGAGAAAAGTCATTCCAAACGTTATTCTTGGGTTTTTCCTGATATCATTTAAAGACCACTTTTGATGTACCACAGTATTTCTAAGGAATCTTGTCATTTCTCCTTATGTTATTGTAGGTGTTGGTGTTTTGCCCTTGGCTGGATTAATACACTTAGCCATTTCTCCCATTGTTCAGGAGCATCAACCTGAATTTGTTGTCTTTGTTTTCCCAGAGGTGAGCCATCAATTAAATGCATACTAACCAGAATAAGAGAAGGACTGGAGGCATTAGCACTTCCTTTCTAAAATGGGAGCACCTGCTGAGTGCTCAGTGGTAAATGTGAAATAGAGGAAAATGTCAAAATATTTGCTGGGTAGATACTTTGGCTTACTAAGCATCCTGGGCTGCCTATTAGGCTTAACAGCAATTAGAGAGTGAGTGGCTATCACTGTCCTTAATTCGTTAAGAAAACATGAATTCTAATTAGCTTCAGGCAAAGGTAGAAGTCCACGTGGAAGCTCCCAGTGGGATACAGCCTGAGCATCCTTCAGTCTCATAGCAGGCTGGAGACAGAATTTTATTAGAAACATCTTCTTTACCCCTCTGTTGCGCCTTCAGCACCACAAATAACAGCACATGGAGTCCATTTTTTATAAATCTTGGTTTCAGCTTGTAAAAAACACAAAGGATATTTTAATGCTAATAGCAACATCATGGTCTCTGCCTTCTCAAGCTTTACAAAGGTCTTATACAGGCAAAATTCCATAGTCTTGAATAGGTGATTTGCTTTTGAAAGCTGAGCAAAATAATTGGTTAAATAATTAATTTAAATTTTCATATTATCCATCAAAACATTCTCACTGAATTCTTCTAAACTGCTTTAAGGGGTGATTATGAACTACTGATGCTTATTTTTTAAGCAGTTCACCCTTTATTTCGTGTTTTAATTACACAAATGCATTATTTGAAGTTGTGCTATTGGCTACCCAATGCTAAGAGAATCTTTGTTCTTTGCTGAGTGAGTCCATATCCTGCTTTCCTGTGCAAAATGCCTTAGGTGCAATTCTGCATCTAACACTCAAGGAGTGGCATACCACTGAGGTTATTGAAACACTCTCTGTTCCTCACAGTCCTTTAGCACCCAAGACTGT
The DNA here is from genome assembly GCA_032466535.1 of Forpus xanthops. NCBI lineage: Eukaryota > Metazoa > Chordata > Aves > Psittaciformes > Psittacidae > Forpus > Forpus xanthops. The sequence continues at coordinate 29,653 of JASSUY010031800.1, read as the reverse complement.
ACTGATTCAACTTTTTAGAAACTTGAATAGCTCTCAATTTCCAAAGGTATTTGTCATCCTCGAATGAAGTTTTTACACAAAGCTTGCACTCTTCTAAAATGTCAGTCTTTGCAAGTTTAACAAAGAATTGAAATCTTTACCTACTTTTCTTAGCTGTCCTATGCTTCCTGTTCCTCAGTTTCCACCGTAAGATGCTGTCTTCTTGATTCCTTCCAGTTTCACAGGCATGGGAGGATATGATGCCTGCATCCAGAAATGACCTGCTGTTTCTTTATACTCCTCCTACTCTAGCTAGGTTCTTTGTTTGGCTCTCTTCAAAATTCACTTTGGATGATTTTATTAATGCAATATATCTTTTAACCTGAACTAATCACCCACATAATGATCAAAATTCTTGTTTATCATGGAGGACTTCAGGTGATGTCTGCCTTATTCTCCGGAGGTTCTGGATGACTGAAACTTTAATCTGATGGTAAAATTGGTAGGTATTTATGAGTCCTGTACCACTTTTACATCATTTTTCAGGTAGGAAGAGAAAGGGAACAAGGAAATGCAAAGGAGAGGAAGCAAAGGTAAAACAGTGAAGATTTTTCCAACATAAAAAGTGTCTGACATCAAACTGAACTTAATGTTATAGAACAAATGAGGACAGAAAGCTAAGAATCCATGATCTGCAGATTTCCAGGACTTTTGCTGATCTATAGGTTTTTATTCTAGCTCATGTAACTTTTTAGAAATCTTTATCCAGAAAGGTTAACGATACTATCAAAAAGAAAAAAAAGCTGGAAAACAGTATAAAATATATTACATGATAGGATGAATCAGATGACTTATCAAGCACTTGCCAGACCTAGCTTATCCTGTCTGATTTCTTCACCTGTAATATAGAAAAATGATTTAAAAAAAAATAATAATAATTCAGGAAACTGGCCCACCTCTCTTTTACTAGTCAAGTGCTATTTGGATTGTCTATTCAGAAAGTTAGATAATACTTTGCTGCTGCCCATCTCAAAACTGACCAGCAACAAGTGTCAGTATTTTGTAGTGAAAGACTAATGTTGTACCAGCTGAGGGGGAGGGGAATATGAATTGTTTCTCCTACTGTTCTTTCTTTTCTCTTTGTTTTGGACAGAGACTTTGATGCAGCTCAGTATTTGGAATGCTTAAGATATTCCAGGCAGTGATGGATGAATGAAGCAGGCAAAGGTAGATGATAAATGTAATTTATTTCTTGACCACATATGCGGTACATACTTCTTTAGGAACAATCTGGCAAGGACCCAGGTATATACTGTTCACAGTATATTGCACTGTTTCATGAATGTACTTTTATTTTCATTCTCCTGTTGATAAATTTAGACACTGAGCAAACCTGTAAGCAGACTTCCAGCGTTCTGCCTGATTTAGTAATTGTGCTATGGCAATTAAAAGCTTTTGCAAAGTTGTAAGCATATGGCCAAATAATGTGTTCAACTTGGTGAATATCACTTATTTCAAAATTACTAAAGAAGCATTCAAGTACCCTCTGCTACTGTGTAGCAAGAACTGATGAAATTTTCTTTGTCACAATTCAGAAAAATGTGTCATCTAACTCTAGGCCAAATCTGTTTTGCTCTAATTCACCTTAATTCCTTATTTAGAATGCACACACTGCACAGCCTGCCCTTTGTGAAGGATGCATTTATTGTCAGAGATGCAGTTGCCTACAGAATTCCCATTTTGGCTCTCTGAGAAGCTGAAAAACACAAGGTAAAGTGTACAACAAGCTGTAAACTGACCAGAATCATTTAAATGCTGTGGGAAAACACATGGATTATATGCATGAGCAACACCAGAAATTAGTTTTTCATGGATGGAAAATACTTTCCCAGAGGCAATAGAAACTAAATAGAAACTAAATAAAAATAAAGCAAAATATAGTAATTCTGAAACCAGAGGACATAACCAAATTGTTTCCTTACATGTATTTTTTGTTCAAACTTTATTTCCGTTTTGAAGGAGTGCCAAAATAGTCCAACTTCTCTTTCCATAAAGTCATGTGCAATTCCCTCTGTAGTGGATGTGGAAAGGGGAGTCAAATGAGTTGTGTTATGAGGTAACATAAATAGTTTACAGTGCTTTGAGATCATGATGCCTTTATCTGACTAGGGGAATTTTTTACAAGTATTGACAATAAAAGCAGGAGAAATTTAAATAAGATTGACTACTAGCCTGCAAGAGCATTGTTCTTTACGATTTCACCCAAACCTGCAGCCTTGCCATTTTTCTTAAAAACACATTTTGGCTTTTCTCCATCTAAAATTTTTGCCAATCCACTGCACTTGGCGCATTAATTTTCTGTGATGATTTTGGCAGCCATTAGACATTGCCTATGCCTAGCATGGGAAAAAAAAAAGAAATGAAACATGGATATGCTTGGGATAGGGTAATTTTTCCTTCCCATAACATTACTGATAGCAAGTACCTCTTCATTTACCAGCTATAAAGTGTAAGAGACATTAATAGAAAAGTGGTTATGATTTTTTCTTCTTTTTTCTTTTTTTATTATAAAATCTGACCATCTATATGCTACTGGATGCTAAGTAAGAGCTGCTACTCCCAGCTACATTACTCACATTAGTAATAGCTTATTAAAACTTGATAAAAATATATGTTACCAATATGTATGCAGCAAAACTTGCGTAAGGCCTAAAAGACTTGATTATCTATCAGGAAGCTCACTGTCTACACTAACAGCTGAAGAACTCATTTATCACTCAACACAACAAAACTAGATTTGCGAAAGGTAGAATCTTTTCTATCAGCTGTCTGATGGTCTTCCATACATTTCTATTTCTTCTTGTCTTATATATTTCTTCCCTTTCGTCCTTGCAGATTTTGAATAGAACTATGACATAAAGTTCAAAGACTAGAGAGAGTAACAGAAACATCTTGCTCATAAAACTTTGGTCACTATTGCAGGGCATCCCAGTAGAGGAGATTGTTCACAACTCTCACATTTTTCATATAGAATCATAGAATCATAGAATAGTTAGGGTTGGAAGGGACCTCAAGATCATCTAGTTCCAAACCCCCTGCTCTGGGCAGGGACACCTCCCACTAAACCATGTCACCCAAGGCT
>JASSUY010031800.1:13498-26432 GCA_032466535.1 Forpus xanthops | reverse complement strand
GTTATACCTTAGTTACTGAACGGTCCTTATCTCAACCCGTAGGAGTTGCATTCTTTCGGTTCCTCTTCCCATTCCCCACCCCCCCGTGAATTTGGGGGGAAAGAAGGTTGGGAGGAGTGAGTGGGCAGGCAGATTGATTTACGCCTGAAACCACGACACCTAGCTTCCCATACAACATCCCTGTATTCGTCCCAGGCCACCCTTGCTTCCACCTTTTATAAGTCTCTTTTTTCCTTTGAATTTTCCTCAGCAGTTCCTTGTCCATCCAAGGAGGTCTCCTGGCCTTCCTGCGGTACTTCCTTCTAGTAGGGATGTATGGCTCCTGAGCTTGCAGCAGGTGATCCTTGAATATCAACCAGCAGTCTTGGACGCCCCTGCACTCTAAGGCTATATCCCACAGAATCTTACTGAGCAGGTTCCTGAAGAGGCCAAATTCTGCTCTCTTGAAGTCCAAGGGAGTGAGTTTGCTGCACACCTTCTCACTGTTCTGAGGATCAAGAACTCAACCATTTCATGATTGCTGCAATCAAGGCTACGCTGGAACATCACATTTCCAGCCAGCCCTTCCCTGTTGGTGAGGACGAGGTCAAGCACAGCACCTCTCCTCGTCGGCTCCTCTATTTCTTGCAAAAGGAAGTTGTCTTCCACAGAACCAAGGAACTTCCTGGATTGCTTATGCCAGAAACAAACATTGAAAAATTTATATTAAAGGAAGGAGGAAATGAAAAGCATCTCAATGGGGACATGAAGTTTATTTCTGGTGTGTCAAAAAAATTGTAAATCAAATTATTAGCTCTTTGACATAATTCTCATCAAAGGTATGAAACCCTAGCACAGGAGCACTGAGTCTGGAAGCACAGCACATGTTCATCACACTCAGCAGTTTGTGAAGAAACAAGGAAATTGCTGTAACACACAAAAAAGGAAAAGGAGAAATTGTACACACAATTGAGATTATGTAAATGTAAAATTCAGCACTGGAATATTATCCCTATTTTCTACGCTCAGATCTCTCTCATCTCAGAAACTACGGATTAAATTCTTATGTCTTGCAATCGGCAAATACAGATTTATTCTCAAGTATGTCCAAAGTTTCACTGGCATTGGAATGTGAACATGAGTCTGAATGACCACTTGGGGAAGATGAGGAAGTGTGGATTTTAGCTTTCACGTTTGTCACACAGGAAGAGACCTCTCGTGGCAGGTGTAAGAATCACCGTGTGGCTATACTTACATCCAGAAAAAATGGATTTTACAAAAGACAAGTATGCTAGGAAAGAAATTCCAAATGAGGAAAACAGTTTAAAAAAGCCCATAGTACCTGTATAACACAGAGAATGCAGTGTAATGAAAGTAAACCATAACCAGGTAAAAATTTGGGGAGAAAAAAAAAGAGAAAATTTTATTCAAAATACCTAAGGTTTCAATTGAACTGCAAGACAACTTACCAAGGCTCCATAGCAAGATATAACACATCTGTGTTGCTAGCCAGTTCCTAATTTCCTTGTCATTACCATTGGCTTGTGGCTATAGTGCTGCAATCAGGTAATGTTAAAAGAGATATTACACAGCAGCCACTCTGAATATGTAGGGCATGTGGCACCTGTCATGTATTGGTTGATGATACGGGTTGCATAAATCAAGAAAAGATCAAATAAGCAAAATGCATACTAAGTTTAAGCAAATTTGTCTGTTACTTATGTCCTGATTTCAAACTCCCTCATTTAGCCTGCTTCAGTTTAATGAGTACATTACCTTTTAAACATTATCAGTATGGAAAACAAATAAATCCTGAAATACAGTGAAAATTAAAATACAGCATGCACATTTATTTTGAAACCCATAATTTTCAGCTGGTAGAAAATAAAATATGTGTATGTGTCTAAAATCAGTGTTTATACCTGTCTTCTGTTATTCACTGTGAAAACAACTACCTTTGCCAATTTCTGTTAAATAAATTCCTCCATTTTTAAAGCAATACTCCAGCCACAGAAGTTCTGACTAACTAGGCATTGAACAATTCAGCCAACTAAGAAGTTTTCTTAGAGAAACCATGGTTTTTAATGCGTTCCTCAGCAATGTCATTCATATAATTTAGATGAAAGCCAGAAAGCATTAACAAGAGCTCAGAATAGTCAAGACTCCCAAAAGTCAGAGAAACTTTCCTGAAGAGCCATGTTTGTGGATTTTTTGAGACTTAATATTCCAGAGAAAAACACAGGCTGAGTGATAATGTGAAGTCTTTCCCTCTTCCCTAGCATATTACTTCAGGCTGGCTTAGCAAGTGAGTCTCTCAGTCTTTAGAGTACTCCCATTGAAACTATTTTGGTCTCATTAAATATTCATCAACTGCTGGTTTCTGGAGAAAACCATGCCACACAACAAGCATATTCAAGAACTTGCTCTGAACCACATAGTGTTAGACCATGAACACAGTGAATGTGATGCAACTCAGGTGGGAGTTTACTGGCATTCTCCCCCCTTCATTGTCTTAAAATTCTCTTTTTGAGATGCCTTCAGGTAGAAGAAAAACAGTGGTTAAAACCTCAGGATAGTTTAGCCACGCTTTTCCAGACAGCCCCAGGAAATGCAAACCATTCCACAAGTGTGGAAGCAGCCAGGGAAGAGGTGTAAAAGAAAAATAAAAGTGTATTATTTCATGCTGTTGATGATTTTTCATAGGCTTTTGCAATTCAAATTATCCTCAGAGGCAGTAAGATAGTGGCTGATTTATGTATAATAGTAATTTTGCTGCCTTTTGCATCTTTTCACTGTTTTAGGAAGGTGCAGAGGTATTTTGCAGCTCTCAAAGGAGAATGGTGGAGGATGTTATTTTCTCAGTCTTAGCTCTAGTCAGGCCAGAACTGACAGGAATACTCCTCTTATTTGACAAAAGCTAGTTTCTAGAACAGGCCCACCATGACGTATAGGTGGTAGAAAGTCTGTATCATGACTTCTGGTGTACATATTTGTGCATTATTATTTCTATGTTGGTAAGACTGGGGAGGTCGTACAAATATCCAGCAGCAGAAATACAGGCAAGCAAGGTCTACCAGGGCAACTAAACATCTGAGCTAGACTTCAAGTACCTGAAATTTGGACTTATGCACCTAAAATTGGAATTATTTCCTTCATTCTTTTGTGACTGTAGCTGCTGCATTACTTATTCACATTTTAGAAAATATTACCCCAAATCTCTTATCAGGGCCTCCAGATATTATTGCCATATGTATACATTTTACAGTAATATATATATATTACTGTAATATATAGATATAATATACTGCAAAATAAAAGCCAATGATTTTGGTGCATAATAATTGTCAAAAAGAGTAGCCAAAATGCAGTCATTTTTATGGCTGTCGCTCTCATACTATTCAGTGGTTTGGGTTTTTTTCTCTCTGTCTCATGGCTGAAAAGCTTCATAAAGTCAGCAAAGAGTTACATGACTGTGATAAGCACTTGTATATGACTGCACACAGCAGTGTCTCTCACCAGACTTTCATTACAGACAGCAAAGAACAAGGAACAAGTCTTTAAAAAAAAAAAGAAGTTATGTGTAGTCTTCCTCTGTGAAAATAAACACTAAACAAAGCTTTGGGGAATATTTTCCATGAAGTTACTGTATATAATTATCAGCACAAAAAGACAGCCAAAATAAAAAATCTTGGAAAGGTGCATATATTTCATGTTACCAAATCTACTTTGATGTTTTAGTAGGAAGTACAAATAACATAACTCATGAATCATCTTTCAAGTTGTTTATACTTGTTCCTTCCTACTCTTTTTTTCACACACATACCCCCTTTTAATTATTTATTCAGTATTCCCACAGAGAACTAGATGAGAATTATTTATATAATGGAGAACACATACTGTATAACAAAACATTTCGTAAGTAGCACACTCATTCTTGTCCTTCATAAGTGGTCACAAAGAATGGTTTTATCCTTCATAGAGCAGGTTTCTCCAAAGTAAACAATGTCCTCCTCGAGGAGTGTATGTTGACATGTTTGTGAAAAATGTACACAGTCTACAAGAGAGACTTTACCCTGGATTACAACTAAAAGCCAAAAAAGAGATATTTTTACAAAAGACGGGGAAAATGCTTGCATTGAGGATATAATTCATGGTAAGCTTATTAAATGAAAATTGTTATATTTAGGAACAAATGCAACATGGTGCTATTAATCTTCATTTAGAATGGGATACTATAATAGCATTATGATAAGTGAACTGCTTGACTTCATTATAGAAACAGTTGGGAATTTCTGATATCACGTATTTCTACACAGTGCTGCGCTGTGTCATGTAGGTGAATCTATAACATCTCTTCATCTCATTTCTCTGATAATAACCCTTTTTTCCTCACTGGCTGATTTGCTCAGCAGTTGTGTTCAGTGTGTTTGGAAGCAAATTTAGGAGGCAATTTTTTTGTCAGAATAAATATTAGTTTGGAATTGTAGATTATAAGATGTCTGAGAAAAATACTAATTCTGACTGAAAAGCCATAAGTTGAAAGGATTTTTAAAAATAAAGATCCTATAACATTTAAAATTTATGTATATTTGTAATGAAAATGCTTCACAGAATTCTGTTTTGTAGAAAATACATATTAAAATCAAGAAATAAATATATTTCTTAAAAAAATTGTCAAAATATCCTACACTGTTAATTCAGAAACTTTTTTTCTGTTTGAGTGATCTTCATGTTGAAACTTTCTACACTGTGATAAAACATACAAGACAAATTCAAACAAAATGTTCTAACTGAATGAAAACAAAACTTACCAACTACTTGCTATTTTATTTGTGGAGTATATAGAAGTGCAGAATGTTATTAGTCAGAACAATCTTAAAATAACATTTGCCAAATGGCATATTCCTTCTCCAACTAGCTTTTGTTAACATCAAAAAAAAACATGAACAAAAGAAGCCATTCAAACAGTTACATTCCCAAAACAATGACAGAATTTTGTTGCATATCCATTTCTGTTATGTACTGATAACCACTGATTTTTTTAATGTATATTTGTTGTAAATTATACAAAGAAAATAGATTAAACTATATTTGATTTTTCTCTCATGACTTAAACACAAGATTATTTATTTATTATTATATTAAGTTCACAAATGGAGGCAGCCACATTAAAGAAATATTAAAAAATTAATGAGTTTTGGTCAATCTTTTGAAAAAGATTTGTCTTCGGCTTTTTGCTTTCTATTTTCTTTTCTTATTCCCAGCGCAATCTTCAGGTAAACACAGCACTGCACACTGGGGGTAGAATCAGTTCTGAAGATGTTGCCCTAGTTCCACTGAAATGCCCTTTCTGGACTTGCTTTCTAGTAAGCAGCCACAGATACTCCCAAATGTAAGTGATCCAGAAAATCAGGCATCCTGAGATGTGACTTGTATGCCACACTGTTTAGATGTATTTGTAGCCTTGTAGCTTCAAGTTCTTGTCAGACAGCTCAGTTTTCAAGAACCTAGCAAAAAAATTTAAGTTTTTTGTCACCAATTCTTTGCTCTTTAGAACTGATCTTTAATCCATTATTTAATTTACCCATCTTTGAAAAAATCTAGAAATTTGGTGAGGTCAGACTTTCTATTTTGTTCATACATGCATCATCATATCTACTATTTTTTCCTGTAACAATGTGTATTCAGAATGTGACGGTGAGAGTTCTCTTGAGACTGTAAAGAAATATACTTCATGAGACTAATTGGCAGAGTTTAAATGAAGAGAAACAAATGTCCCGAGGAGCAACTTTTGGGATAGGATCAAATGCTACCCAGAGATTGCTTAGAAACAAACTCTTAACTAGGATTTGATTTATGATTGCAAGACAGATTATTATAATTTACTGTCAGTGGATATTGAGTGCAGTCTTCAGGAGAATACAGTAAATATATTTAACTCTAAAATCACAAAATATAATGTTCAGCAGTCAAAGGAATGGATAGAAAGACTAATTTTTTTTAGCCTAGAATCTTTGCTGAATGCAGCATCAGATTTGTTCCCTGGTACAGCTCAAAACAGACAAGGATTGCACAAAAGCACCTTCACAATGGTTTCTTCTTCCTTGTTTTGTACACAACGAAGCTAAGATTTCCAAAAGGAATTAAAAGTATGAGAAACCAGTCTATTAGGCAGAAATACTTTTGGTGCCTTCCACATGGGAAAGAATTTTACTTAATACAAATAACCATAAAGATGTTGTAATCAGCAAAATCTTCATTCAGATAAAATTACAAAATTAAAAAGTTCACTTATTAGATTATATTTTTACTACCCGCAATTTAGAACATTTTTGTGTGACATGGCATAAGCCTATTTGACTTCAGTAATGATTCTGGTTTTATATTTTTTGCATTGAGAACTAACATCAGTTTTATTTAAAAAAGTAAAGACTCTAGTCATGCAGTTTGAGGTGAATTTGTTGATTTTTTTTTTTAATACCTTCTTCAAATCATCCTTTGGAAACATATGATCTAATGCTAGCTATCCAATGGATGAGCTACCAAGAAATGACAAGTGAGTGTACCGTGCTGGATGTACCACCAACTGGACATCAATTTTCATAGAATCATAAAATAGTTAGGGTTGGAAAGGACCTCAAGATCATCTAGTTCCACCCCCCCTGCCATGGGCAGGACACCTCACACTAAACCATGCCACCCAAGGCTATGTCCAACCCAGCCTTGAACACCGCCAGCAATGGAGCATTCACAACTCCTCTGGGCAACCCATTCCAGTGCTTCACCACCCTTACAGTAAAGAACTTCCTCCTCATATCCAGTCTAAACTTCCCCTGCATAAGTTTGAACCCATTACCCTTTCATATCTTGTTATTTCCAAATTTAAAGGCTTTTATAAGAACCAACTTTTACCCAAGGCAATTGTGTCTCTTTAACACCTTTGTGTAGTCATCTGGGAGAGAAAGACTGGAAATTGAGCCTTAGTTTTTTTTTCATTTTCTAACCGAAAGTCTAGCAAACCTCTTAAAAAAAAAAATCTAAGTGCTCTGTTATGAAGTGTTGTCATAATGGTTTTCATTTACAGCCAAATGCCCTTTCAAGGTTTGTTTATTACTTTTAAAATCTCCCAAATTGATTGTTTGCTTGTGTGCATACGTAGGAATTTCTGTATATATTTTGGAGGTGTTTTCTGCAGGGGAAGGTTAAATGTTTCCAACATTTTCATGAACTACCATCAGATGTCTTCCAGATCACTACTGGTTCCCAGAGCACACATTGAGGAATACTGCATTAAAGGAGACATTTCCTTTTTCCACTGACTGTGGAGAGATTCTAAGGGGATTTGGCACCCCAGGCTAAGGTTAACCTTTGTGAACACCATCTGTAGTTTAATTTTAGACACACATTTTGGGGGAGGGTGTTATGTGATCACAAATGGTTAATGTTCATGGGTAGGCAGCCTTTAAGCAAACAGAACTCATTCTAAGAAAAAAATGAAGCAGAGTGTGCCAGTAAAAGCTCACACCATTATTAAGACCTTATTGAGGTCTCCGTTAGACCACAGATAAAAGTGGCAGAGATGATTGACTAAGCCAGGGAAATGACTACAGTTTCTATGTAGGCACAAGAAGCACTATTTGGTCTGCATTTTTTAACCTATTTACCTTTTGGGGACTATCTAGGCATTCCCAGATTTTGTGAGGGGTTAGACTAGGGACCTTGGTTGTGATCAGGACTACATAATAGTATATGAATTGTCAGGCTTCTGATAAATAAAGTGACATCATAATTGCTGTATCCCTGTAAATGTGTCCAGTGTTTGCCAGAGCTAGGGAAATTGTAAGGCTGTAATTATGGCTTTTAGGAGCTTACAATTGTTTTCCAGAAACCTTCCATCTACTATGCCAGTGCTAGCTTTCAAACCAAAAGGATAAGGAACTAAACTAAATACATCTGAATAAATAGATGCCACTATCCCAGAAATTCAAGTTCTATTCACAGGATGAGCTAAGGTAGCTATGAAAGGAAACAGCAGAGCTGGAGCTGTATTCAGCTCAGTATGAGCATCAGAGGCTACCAGCTTTATTTATTTAAGCTCAATATCATTTGAAGAACGAAGGAAGGAAGAATTTGAAATTAAGTCTGGAAAGAGGTGAAAATTTATTATTTATATAGGATTTTCCTCCATGAAGTGGAAGGTTATACTTCTTTCACTCATAGAGTGGTTTTATTATCTAACCTAAAGATAGAAGCCCTTAAAAACACAATGATATGAATGAGTGGTCAGTAGTTGCCATGCATACCACATATAATTTTTCTTTCAACATTTATCCCTTCCCGTCACCCCAGGTTTTTATGCTAAGCTCTGAAGTACTGAGACACTGAGACAGATACTGTGCTGTTTCAGATTCCCACTTAATCATTGTCAGTAGCCAGAAAACATGACATGAGCTCTCAGTATGAAAATTTCAAATAAAACAATGGATTTGGACTGTGTTTCCATCTCTTTGAGAGCACTAGATGTTAAATACATTTTCACATGTATTTGTACCAGAGACGTTTATATTTTTCTAGGCAGTGAAGTATGCCATATTCAAAGATCTATATATTGCCTAGGTGTGTTATATGATTAAAAGAATTAAACAAAAAAAAAAAAGCCAGCAACTTCCTGTGTATGCATAAAGAAATTATACTAGTCCTTCTGAACCACCTATATGCATATGTGTATATGAAAGCACATAGCCCACGTGCAGTATAGTGTAATGCACAAGACAATATATAGTACTCAAATCAGACTAATTTTATATTAATGGACTTCACATTTTCAAAGCTATTTACAAAGAAATGGAAGGAAGAAAGCTTTGTTACTTGTAGAAGTACTTATCCTAAAGATATCAAGAGTATAGACATGAAGTGTTGAAGCAGTGTGACTGTGGCAGAGCTGATCATGGCTCAAGTCCTGAGTGACAAAAATGGAAGGAAGAGACAAGCCCAGATGTTTGGCTGACCAAATAGACTCCAAGAATCTTAATTGATACTGAGCTGCTGAAGAGTAGGAAGACTGAGTCACCCTCTATAACTCACCAAAGAATACCCATGTTTGCTGTGATAATGGACATTAAAGCAGATAAAAAAAAAAAAAAAAAAAAAAAAGGATCTCTTGAACTTTTCAACAAAATACTTGATAGTGCTGGGCTGCTGTTTCTTCTCATAATGACTCTTGTTTTTAGAGGCTGCCCCATCTCTCCCCTGTCCAGCTAACATGTCAGAGGCAAGACAGATGGAGCAGGTTATCAGTGGCCAATACGGTCAAGCTAGCACTATAACATGCTCTTTGTAGCTGCATCACCTGACACTGTATTTTTGAGTTTCTCTGAAATCTGGACATGTGCTATACCAGAGTTTAAAGACACTTTGCATGGGAAAAGTCAATAAATAGCCAGAAGTCAAATCACTGTCAAAATATTGCAAACTATCTACAGTTTCTTAAAATAAATAAATAAATAAATAAGTCAGAGGCAAGTTGTAAACCTTAGTTAATGGAAATGTTTCTGATATAAATACCAATGACATATCTGAAGGGTTTCTGAGCCATTAAAAGCATGGAAAGTTTTATTTTGAGATGTGACAAGAAGAGAAGAGCTATCATTTTGACTCAGGTTAGCACTATTAGGGAGTCTGAAACCCCAAAACCAATAGAAAAAGGCAACCCAGACTCTAATATTACTTCCATAATTGCTTTTATATGTACCAAAGCCACATGCTGTTCCATTGACATAGCATCATATACAAAGGTGTTTCATTAGAGTGTAAGAGCTTCCATCTATGAGACACCATTCTCCTAGTCTTTAACACGTGTGTAATGTTCACTTGCCTGAGTAGGCTTACTAGTCTTCTTGGTACAATTCACACAGGTCAGGACAGGGTCCTGAGCAGGGATGTTTTCTCCTTTGGTCCCATTTAAGCATATTTTGTGCATAGTGTAGTAATCCCATTCCACAGCCTTTTCTTCCTGTATTTACAGCAAAGCAGCATGCACATTTGCTAGCTTCAACCAGGAGAGAAGATTTGTTTTTAATTACTGGAAAAATCAGATCTCACCCTAACATTTCCTCAGGTAATGTCATTTTGGTTCATATGTGAGTGTTTAAACTATATCAATAAATAGATGAGAAAAGCAATGATTAAGTATTTGTAAAACATAAAGCAGACATTTAAAGGAGGGTCATTAAAGACAAAGACAATTAGTCAGACTAAAAAAACAAAACCCTGAGATATGTATGTCTAGCCTAGATACACACAGTAGCTGCAGTCTGGAAGTATTTATCCTCGGATTACTTTTATCTATTAATAACATTTGAAAAATGATTCTTACCCCAAGTTAATTTCATAAGGCAAGTATAATGTAAAAACTTGTCAAATGAAAACACAAGCTATGGATGGTAGTTGAAGAACTCTTTATAGGTTGTAGAACATAGATAGTTGCTAAAGAATTTTATTCCTTAAAATTAAGAAAAATACCAACTTTGTCTACTCTGAACAGCAGAGAAACTGTTGTTTTATTTTCTTTGCTAGCTTTATAGAGATGAAAAGCACTTGAAAAAAGAATTAGATGAATAAAGAAAAACCTAAAATAATATGCCTAGAACAAACATGTTCGATCCCATTAAGAACAACTAGAGTCCTCTCACTTGTCTGACTGCATTTTGAATCAGAGCCTTAGCTAAAAAAATATAAAATCACACAGTTGACTGCTAGTAGCTGATTTTCCTGAATCATATGAAATTGCATGTTCACATTGACAGTGAAAATATAGTAATAAGAGTAGTGAGAGAGAAAATCCCAGAAGAGTACATAATGCGGCAAAGCACATTCATTAAAAGATCAAAACCAAAGAAGAGTGCATAAATCACAAGGCAGCCTCAGTTTGAGCTCTGGCTGTTAATGCAGGCTTTATTGCAACTCTTTTCTGTGACTTTCAATAAAAAAAGCATCTGCTGAACTATCAGCAGTATTTGATACATACACTGCCCCCAAGATACAGAGCACCTTCTGAAAGAAATGTGATCGCCCCTGAGCAATTTGGACTGTTGAATCTTTTACTGCATTTTAAAAGAAAAATATGTTCTATGAAATTCAATCATTTCTCCACTTCTTTCTTTTTCGTTTTTTTTTTCCTTTTTTTTTTCCTTATAACATTAATGTTTAAAATGTTACTAAATCAAAAGCATATATATGTTTCATACATCAGGACACATAAGAGGAAGCCTGCAGATGCAGAACAGTAGCAAGATGAAATACATAGCTTTTTCATTAATATTGAGATTGTATTTTCTTCACTATCATATCTGTAAGCCTTTTCTGGAAATGAAATAGAAATATGTGCCTTTCAACGTTTTTAAAGGAGAGGAAGGATTCTTTTAACCCAAGTGTCTTTTCAACTTTCTTTTCTGTCCAAGTCTGCTCTGCTTTGGCATCTGTAGCCTTTGTAGAAAGATACTTTCTTATTACTGTGTAAGCAAATTGAATGGAGCAGAATATCATTGAGAAGCAAAATATTTGGTGCCTGTTGGGAAACAGACAAGGGATAAACAAAGTTAACTCCTCAGCACTACCAGAGAAGAGCAGAGTCAAGCAGCTCTTTTTACTATGTGGTTCATTGCAAACTTTGCAACAGAGCGCCGCTTATAGAGCAGGACCATCAGCAGTGAGAATTTGGTAGCAAGCCCTGTGGAATGAATGATAATATGACTGTTATCTTCAGGCATCATAAGAAATATAACATTACTAGTTATTAACATAACTGAGGAAGCAAGAACTTTTGTGGATTATCTGCAAATATGCCTGTTAAATACACATAAGTAACACAGTACATTGCCTCTCTAACTGTAACCAACAATCATCATCAAAACACGTTGAGAGAAGCTTCTCTTCTGACAACTTAGAGCTATTTGTGTTGGTTGGTTTATAAAACTAAGGACAAGACTAGGATAGGTAAAATGGTAAGGAGAGGGTTGAAAGCCAGCAAGGCTGTTTTGCTCGTTTATCAAGAGAATCATAGCAGCTAACAGCTAGCAGGAAAAAAAATGTACAAAACAATTCAGTAGTGAGAGCTACCTCAGATGTAACTGTTTTTCTTCAAGGAGCAGGATGGGTTTAATACAACTTTTACAAACCAGAAGGCTAGAGTTTACAGCTGTAGTAAATGACACTTTGAAATAATATGTACTGGTGAGACAAACATGAAGTTGTCCAGTAACTCTACTCTCACTACTACAGCCCAAATTAAACTGTGCTATTGTTACAGGATGATTTAGTCTCCCTGAGCTGTTAAGGTTCACTGTTTTTCATTTAAAGTACTTGCTGGGAGAAAGACACGAGTGGAAGACTGCTCAGAAGTGAACAGTGTGAGCCAAGTGTTTAGCAGAAAATAGTACATGCACTGTTTATGATCTGGGCTGTGAATTTGCTTAGAAAATCATAGCTGAATGCTCTAAAAAAAAGACTGAGTGATAAAGTTGCATAGCTTTAAAAACTTGCTTTTGGCTTCAAAAGGGACCTTAACAGTCATCATTTCGTCAATAGGAGTCCTGGTTGAAAGTGACGTAGGTAGAAAAAAACACCATACACATTTTGTTTAAGAAAGTGGGTATTTTATTTTTCTTGTTAATAAGAAGGGAAAAAACAAACCAAAACAAGCCAAACAAATAAAACAAAAAACCCAACCAACTAAACAAACACAAAAGATAATTCACTGTGCAATTCGCTTGTCTCCAAATGGAATAAAACATCAATTTCTGTAGTATTTTAACTTGAAAGAAGTTAAAAAAATATAAATATTAAAATAATAACAAGTTGCAAATAAATCTTCAAGACTTACTTGCTATAAAGGCATAATCAAAATGCTTACTAATACTTCTCTAAACTGATGTGACCACATTTTATTTAGAACGGG
>JASSUY010031800.1:0-13026 GCA_032466535.1 Forpus xanthops | reverse complement strand
GAGATATTAAATAAGTCATAAAAGTGCTGCTGCTATAGCTGCTATTATATCAATACAAAGAGTTTTGTGCCTGTATTGTCCATTTGTCAAATTTATCAATTAATCCAATAAAATAAAATGCCTTATTTCTGTTTTGTAATTACATTAGAAGTAACTATACATAGAAAAAGTGACAAGATTTTTCTGACATCAAAATATTATCAGAAAAACACTTCTAGTCATGGTATAAAAGCCACAATTGAGTCTATCCCTCTGTTGTTGTTTCCTCTAATGATTAAAATCCTGTTTAAAGCTTACTTGCTTTCCAGAATATGTCTGAAAATGCCAGAAAATTCTACACACAAACCCTAAATGCTTATAAGGCAGAAGCCTGATGGAACACATTTCAGAGAAATTTCAGCCCACTTTTAAATCAATGGGAGTATGCTTTTGGTTTTGGTGACATCACAATTCTGCCTTCTGTATCTCCATCCAATGAATGCACAAAATGCTTTGTTTAAAAAAAACAGTTGCTGTACAACAATAGCTGAAATTTATTTTAAGCTATTTTGATACCAGTGTGTAAGTTGACTTACTGAAATAATGGAGGCTCAGTAACTGAATAATTACAGTTCAATTTCAACAAATGTCATTTCCTTGTAAAGATCTTTTAGAATTCAATGATGACAAATAGCTAAAATTGCTGATGGTGGTTCAAAATACAGTCCTGGCTGAATGCAAATAGCTAGGTTCAATTTCTAAAGCAAAGAGAATTTGTTTGTGATTACAGTGAACTAATAAAAAACTTTTGTAGAACATATAGTAGCTTTCATTTACTTAGGGATTCCATTGTACTAAAGTTCCAGTTTCATTGTTTAATCAAAAGATGTTGATTTATGAGGTGATTATTTTTCAGCGCAGGATAAAACTGTTACCTAACATTAACTTAATGTACTAAGAAAAACAGCATTTATTTCAACTAACATGTTCATTTTAGCCTAAATGCCTGAGTAATTATAGTTATTAATTTATGACCAGCTTCCTACAGTAATAAAAAAGATATTGCACAATTAAATTATTCTTTCATTTTCTCCCAGTTTAGTTGCACACTCCTGTGTCATACTTGGATACACAACAAACTAGACACTTGGTGTTCCCAGTGGTTATAAATGGAAAACCTTCAGCAATTTTTTTTTTTTTTTTTATTTCACCTTGTCTAAAATAAAACAAACTTCATTAACATGATTAAAAATATATAGTTCTGTTACTTCTCATGACATTTGAATGGCTGGAGACTTTCTGTTTTCCTCTTCTAATGAGGTACATCAGTCAAGAGCTAAAGAACCTCTGACCCTAGGATCAAGTGCCTACCCTGCAGGGACAGAGCTCAGTATATGGGATTATGGATTGACAGGAGACAGCTGGAAGAAATACCTGAGAATTCACACTTAAAGTAATCCCTGAAAATTGAATGTAGGTATGTGGAAATAACAATTATGTTCTCTAGTGATGTTCTCTAGTGAAAAGCCTTATAAAAACTTAACTAGAGTTTTGGGACCCCATCAGCGGCTGTACTATTGAGTGAAACAATCAAGCGTGTTTAACACTACACTCAACAGGGACTGAAGTTCTGTGAATGAGCTTAATCTCCAGTTGATTTTATTACTGACTCCTTTCCTCTGATAATGATATCCTGTGTTGTATAGTAGTACAATACCACAAAATTTACCCGTTATCAAATAGCAAAAAAAAACAAATGGTTTATTTGCAAAGGTTTTTCAGAGCAAAATGATAACAGATACTTATAAATGCTTGAGGCACATAGATTGACAGATATGTAGAAGTGTCAGAATAAGAACTTTTTTCATGTCTTCTGTACTGAAAAGAGATCAATTATTAAAAACAAAATGCTTGGTATACTGTATATTTTATAATTTCAATTTGAAATTTTAAAAAAATCTAGATACCTGTTTTGAGTTGGTTTGCCCTTTTTTAACCCATTTGTACTTTTCGACAAGAAATTTTCTAACATTTAAAATCATGTCAGGATAGAATCCAGTAAGAATTTAGTTTCTTATTGAATGAATGAAAATATAGTAAAAAAAAATTCAGCTCAACCTAAGGAATGGAAATGACAAACAACTTTTTTTTAAGTCCTGAACTTCTTGATATTTTAAGTAAAATATGCAAGTATTTTTATTAAAAACAAAATTCCTGAAATTTGGAGTCTTCTTAAATTTATTTGGGATTTACCTGTGGGTTTTTTTCCATTAAAATATTTGCTGAAATCAAATTAAGTTTGTCAGTTTGGCCAAAACTGTTCTTAATTTTTTCAATAAAAGACTAATTACCTGAAAATATTTTTTTCAGTAAAAAAAAAAAGAAAAATTTCTCTGGGGCACAAGGTGAAATAAGATGCTTCTGTGTATATTGACAGTATATTAAAACCTCCCATATTCCTTTTCTTTTTTCATTTCTGGGTCTTGGACAGTCCACTGCCATGACATGACACCTTGTTGCCAGTGAACCGATCTGAGGCTTTTGCCCCTGTTCCATACTTGAAAATCCTTGTACTGCTTCTAATTATTTTAATTACTAAGGTATCAGGAAGTCAAAATGTAGCCAGGCCTCACACAAGATGGGAACATTCCTTTGCTGTCACTCTATTAAAACAGAAAGATAGAGGTGAGCAGGAAGTAGCTGTCTTTCTTCCTCTTTCTGCGCTAAGGAACTGTCCTGCACTGAGACATTTTTCCAGTGGGATCTGTTGATGCTGTAGGATGAAGCAACATTAAATCTCACCTGAGAAACTACTACCTAAAAAACTGGCCACAAAATTAGTGGTTTATATCCGTTCATTAACTAAACTCTATGTCTATTTACATTAATGGTACATTTACACTAGGTTAATTTAGATTTGAATCAGACCCTTAGAAAAATAAAATTGGATTGCTGGTATCCAAAAGATACCAAAGGTCCTGGGGAGGTCCTTCAAGCATTATGCAGCCTTAATCTTACCTCCAGTTTTTAATGAAAAGGTGATGCAAAACTAATTTGGCAAGGTGAGGAAACCAGCAGTTCCAAGAGAAAATTTGCTTTCTTGTCAGCACATTTTGGTCTTCAGTGTTCAATTCTTGCATTGTTGATCTGAACATGAATCTATCATCTTTGATAGCCTAAGTGTTCAGACATGATTGCCATGGACTAGTGCTGTTTGTCATGGAAGTGTGCATCATTTTTCATATACTATACATACATTGGAGTTGTCACTTTTAAAATGCAGCTGTTTTAAAAACAATCAGGATTTTGTCTCAAATGATAAATTACAATCTAAAGCTAAATGAACTTGGTTTGTGATAATCCTTTAAGATCAACAGCTGCCTGGATGTCTGGCTTATATTGGCTAAAGAAACCTAAATGCAAACAGATATTGCCCTTTATCATAATTGCAGGGAAAGGAAGCAAATATATTCTTCTTTCTGAAAAATAAAATAAATTTGTGGTAAGTAGCAGATTTATTTACAATTGCACCAATTACAAGGATAGTAATAAAATAAATCCTGTAAACAGTGCAATTATTCTGTTTATTGTAAACTTGACATTGCATTTGGAATGAGCTCCTGGGAGACTTCCCTTCCCACAACTAGCAAGATGGATGTTTCTGAACATAAAATGAAAGATTCTTGTCTTTGTGTAGTATATGTATGTTTGGGTGTGGGTAGTATATATATGTTTGGGTGTGGGTGGGTGTACTTAAATTCTTGGTACAGAAACAAATGGGTTTAAAGGCAATGAATTTAAACTAAGTAAGCAAAATGCATCACAGAAGAAACTTATTGAATAACTATGTTTATTTTGTAAAATAAGACAATTTCAAGTAAATTTGTTATGAAAAATAAGCTTCACAAATACGGCATATTTAGGGCACTGACTGTATTAGTATTGAGGCCACCCATATTTTTCAGGTTCACTTTTATAAATACTAATATACTGAAAGTAACCCATCAGAGACAAAAAGATGAAAACTTTGATCTTAATCATAAATTATCTTTGTTTAAAGAGGCACCAGCTATGCACAAGAAACAATCAGAGTTCATGACTGTGAACACACAGAAAAGAAAATTAAATTGATGCAGCATCCATCCTTCAAACATACTCTTCTAAGGCATCATATGTCTTTCCTAATTTTTTTTGAGCTATCATGGGATTATGATAGTGGGACAGAGCTATAGCTGTTTGACTGTTCAATAGGAAAATAACTGAAAGATATTTTGGATTTCATTAGCTTAAAGAAGGCAGCGGCAACCCAGATGAAGCCAACACAAGACAGTATTGCTGTCACAAACTCAGTTCAATCCAGAAGCAGAAGGGCATGAGCTTTTTTACAGCACTTAACTATTTTCCAAACTTTATCAAGGGCTAAAATATTAAGAATACAGTGAGTTAAATTATGTGAGGATTTATGGGTTATTTATTTGTTTGACTGTCCAAGTATCTTGGGCAACTAGAAATATATGTATATATAAAATATGTTTTCACCAACTTAATGACAAAGATCATTAGAAAATTTAAAAATATCAATTTTTTTTTTAGTGACTGATAGCTTTGAAAGTTATGTTCCAAAATATTTAGAAACGCATACAAATTTATTAATGAATTTAACTTTGGAGATACTATTTCCTTTTTCATTTCTTATTTTAATAAACAAATATGTGCAGCTTTAAGTCAGATATCAATTCTGTTCATTAGCATGCTTGTAAAAATATAGACAACAGAAACTCATAAATGACCTCATCCTAAGACTGTAACCTCTATCTGATTTATATCCCTAAGCAAATTGTTCCAGTTGTTATTTGTCTGCTGTTAAAAATATAGTGAAATAAAATGCGTGAATCAGTGATGGCTGCAATTATAAGTGTGCTTGAAGCAATGAAATTTTATAAGTGTCTGTTCAACAAACATGATACTGGAGTTTGTGATGCAATCGACAGTTATGTTTCTTTACTTGTACATTACCAATTGCAAGATTGAGCTCTTTGAGCGTAAGTTTTAGAACAAGAACACTCCTCTTCCATGTGCATCCATCACGCTCTGCTCTGATACAAGAATTCAAAATGCAGCCTGAGTGGCACAGCTTTTTGCCTTTCATAAAGTGACTTAGCTGAACTTGGAGCATCAGTGTGTCACCAGCAGCACATTCCTGGAATGAATGCAGTAATTTCTCCCATGTTCCAGAGTATGTCAAAGACCAGAAATGCTAAAGTTTATATATGCTATAGTGAAACTGGAGACTCATGCTGGAACAATGCCACTTTATATTCACCGTAGGTTCTTACTGAGGCTGTTTCATGTGTCATCCTCGGTAGAAGAAATTTTCCTTCATTCCAGTTTATTGTTCTAAACTCTTCTTAAGGAAGCATTATATGTTACCTACATTACGGTAATATATAATCTGTTTTTCTTTCATATACAAAACCATCTTTCTGGGTGAATGTTAGATATTTCTTCATAAAAAGCACATTATCAGTTTCAAACTTTGCTCACACTCCTAGATGAAATTTGACAAACTCAAGTTAAAACTGTTTCTATCTGCTGCTTGACTGGGCCAATCAAGTCTATCCAGAGTGATGTCTGTGACTGATTTATTTTTGTCAGCTTCTGGTTTACACTGATTGGGAGCTACAGTCTTAGTTTATATCTGAAACAGCAATTCACAAAATTTTGTGACATTTTAAGTGCGCATATGCAGGTGGTATCAAATTCTTACTTTCAGTGGGAAAAGACAGAGAGAAATGCCATCAGCTGAAGTATGAAGTATGAACTGGATATGAAAATGAACTCTATAACAACCCAAACTAAACACTGGCTGCATCTCATACCTACATGCTTTATATGAGAAAAAAAGGCATAATTTTGCCTGTTTCCTTCTTTCCCTTTCCACTCCAAATTTACATCAGTACTGAGAAAAAAATAAACATAGTCTAGTAAGTTCTAACAATAAAATAAAAATACCCTTTTTCAACATTATTTTAAGGTAGTTGCCAATGACAGCATAACCTAAAAAAAAAAAAAAGAAAAAAAGAAAGAAAAAAAGTCTTAAGTTACTGTATTATCTAATAACTAGTGGGAAGCCCAATGGGGATACCAAACACAAGCTCTAGCTTGTTTTTCTAGGATGGAATTTCCAGTTTACTTCTGGACTGAATGTGCATTGTTTCACCTCTGTTCACAAAGATGAGGTTTTTCATAAGCAGTCCATTTAGAAGTTAGATTATCTATTTATAAATAAAGGAAAATTACAGATAGCAATTTCAAACAGAAGAATATAGAATTGAAAAAAAAATCATCACCAAGAGTAAATAAGTATAAATTAGAGATGAAAAAGTGCTACAAAATTGTTCAGTCTCTACCAAATTACTTGAGTTTGTTATAGCTCAAGCTAAGCCTGGACTTCTAAATCTAACTCTAAGGGTTCCGTCTTAATTCCAGGGTACTAATAAATATGTCTGCTGTCACACAAGAAGTGTCTGAACAAAATCTACTACCTCAATAAGACTATAAACCATGACAATATTTATGATATAATCACATGAATAAATTACCAAAAAAAGAAAAAAATCTAGATTATGGTGTTAGGATGTGTCATTTACCCTATTGTGATCTTACCTCAGAATAAATAAGGGATAATCTTTTGAGAGGAAGAGCCTCCATAAAGAAGGTATGGTTTACATTGCTGGTGTGACCCATACATTACAAAATAACCTTAACAGCTACCTAAAAGCGGGAAAAAAAAAAGAAAAAAATAAACTGAGCAATTAATTGAATTTAAAGAAATAAACTAAACTTACATCAGAGAAATATTTTGCATTGTTTTGCTGTTGTGCTTTTGATCCAATGCTAACAGCTCAAAAAGCTGGATTTATTATATCAACAAACTATAGATCTTGAGAGTTGTCTGAGGAGCTGTGAAATGGTTTAACATCATGATTTAAGTATATGCCTCTTGAATTTACTACCCACCAAACCCTTTCCTTTAAGCCTATCCAATATTGTCAGCTTTTAGCCAATTTACCACAAGTTTTTTATTTGTGTTGACAATAAATCTTTGTTTCCTGCAAACAGCTCTTCACCAAACAATATTCTATTTTCTGTTGCATATATCTGGCAAAAAAATATGAAATTACATTAAGATAATCACTTGAGAACAATACAATAGATGCCTTTCCCATAATTTCTTGCTGGGCATATCATTCTTCATGGTAATAGGTCAGAGACACAGTAGCAGAATTATCTGAGGCACAGTTAAATGCAATCAGTGTGAACTCTTGAAAATACTGATTTCATCAGCTTTCCTTTGGTTCCAGGAAACTTTGTAGTCAACCAGGCTCAGAGTGAGCCAACTTGGGTAATTTTCAGTTACTGTCTGCGAAAGGTCACATGGATTTGATCCTATGGGGCTTTTTTATGTATATATATATATATATATATATATGTGTTTTTCTATCTAAATATGTTGCTTTCACACTTTGGGGCTTGATTAATGAAAAGATATTTAACAAAGATGGAATGAAGCAGAAGATTCTTGTTCCCTTCTTTCTACTTACCTTTCTTTATTGATTTTTCTTCTTCCATCCAGGCTTTTTCTTTATAATAGTTATTGACTATTGGCTTTTAAATAAAGTACCTATTTAAGAAGAAAAAAGTAGGAAAACAAATCTTTGGTCAATAATTTACTGACCGAGTCACTATCATTTCCCTTGTCTCTCTGTACATAGATTGTTTATTTCACTTAATCAAATTACAGAAGTTGCTTTTGATTGCCTCTGTTCCAGTTGAGTTGTACTTAGCACATAGACTTGAGAAAAAATATTGTTTCCAAGTTATTACTGCTGCTTCTGATCATCTGAGCACAGCTTGGGGCCTGCCTGCCTATGACATAAATTAAAATAGTCTGAAGATATGTGTGCAGCTGACAGTAGTAACCTTAAGTAACTTCCTTTCCTCCACTGCTGTTGCAAAGGAGAGACAGCTTCCTTGATCAGCTTTATGTTGACTAGAGAGTCACCTTATTTCAAAGGCAAGCCACCAACTTTAGGATTCTAGTAAATCACTGGAGTAGTTGAAATGAGGTGTATGAAAAATCATGCTTGCAGTTTCTCTCATGCTGTATTATCGTATTATTCTATAATTATTGTTGCACATACATGCTACTCAATATATGTATCTGAAGGGAAACCTTACTAGCTTGCTAGCAAGGTCTAGATTAGCAGGTCTAGATTCATGGTTTATGACATTCTCACAGCATACGTCAAATACTATATGACTGACACTCAACTGCAACAACTAGAATGTTTTTTGTGTAGGAATATTTTCCTTGAAGCAGAGATCCTCTTTCTCCCACTTTTCTCAATTAAATTAGATGTTTAGGGACAGAAAGCAAAAAACCCAACCAAAAAAAAAAAAAAAAAAAGAAAAACAAACAACAAACCAACGCAACACACCAATGAACAAACAAATAAACAGAAATTCAAAGACCGAAGAGCATGAGGCAAAATTTCCTTCTGAGAAAAAGAAACTGTTGTTCCTGACCTAATGCTGGAGCCCTAGCTTCTTTTCTACTGTATATCTTCTAAACTTGGTTTTATTAGCATCTTTTTTAACTTTTGACTAATTTCCCCTAGCAGAGAAACTGAAGAAATATATACAAAGACAGACTGGATTATCAAATATATACCTATGATGCAGAATCCTAAGTATTTAATCTGTATATGTAAGGTTATATTTCACCTCTTCTTAGGTGAGGTGGTAGGTTTTGTGAGATTCTATTTTCTGCAAGACACTGAGAAGTGTATATTATTGCTTATAGGAACTCTGAGATTTAAGGAATTTTTAAATAAATCTAGCAAAATAATAGTACCATGTTCACCATTACGAGAGTCAAAGCACAGGATCAAAGGCTCAGGAACAACAAAGTTTGACAAAAAAGAATCAGTTGGGAGTAAGGGTCACAGCCAAACAGGAACAAAAGAATAAAGACTAGAAGAAAACATCTGCAAGCCTTGCTTGTGGGGAGGGAGAAGGAAGTAGGAAGAGGGAGGAACCTTTCCACATACTTGCCCTCAGAGGTTTGCATACACTTGTGTACTCCACGTTGTTTGAACCTAATTTATAAAATAGTTCATTTCAGACATAATGAACATCACAGATGACCTCTCCAAAGGGCTTTCCCTTCCCCTTTAAGAATAGGGAAAGATAGCTTTCTCGCCACAGGAGGACATAAAGACTTTTATGGGCTTTAACCATCTAATTCCTGTAAATTTTGTGAGATATGTCATATATGTGCAGACCTGAGGATGTCATTTTTTTAAATGATCTCATTTCCTTCCTTGCTTCTCATCTCAGTCTTTATGTGTGGCTCTGCAAAATGAGGGGGGCAGCACTAAAAGTTCCAGAGGAGGTAGATTCATGTCAAGGGAGCAGAACTAGATTTGCTCTGACTCCTGGTAGAGATTCAGAGTAATAAGTCCCAACCTAGGTGACAACCAAGCACTCAGAGACAGCACAGAATTCACCTTATATTCTTCCTTACTGCTCATAATAACTTCAGGATGGGCTGCAGTAATCCATAGCACATCTAGGAAGGTTTTAATTTACACCAGTAGACATTCTTTCAATCACCTTTTTTTCCCATGCCTAAAAGCCAGAGAGATAGATGTACCTTCTGTATAGTAAACCAGTGAGAAGGCTTTAATAAAACTATTACTTTCACAAGTTGTTCATAAAATCTAAATTCAAATAGGCAATGTCCCTTTCCTAGGCTCCCTTGCACTATGTAAATATAGAATGTTGCTGCTTCCTTATCTTGGTACATCTCCATGAACCAGACATCACAGCAGTTGGAAAGCATCACATAATTCACTGTGCTTTTCACTTTGGGAACATCTTTTACATGTGTTCTCACACACAAACAGGATAGATAGAAAATGTTTAGCAGGAAGAAATAGGGTTGAAAATAGCATCTATGAAAGGGATAGTTCTTAGTACTCCCTCTTGCATGACTACTGTGGTTTTACAGTACATGTTTTCCTCCTTATAATGTTTACTTGGCCTTTTTCTTTTTTTTATTCAACTGCTCCTGAGGTAATACTATACTTCTGTCTATGGCTAATGGGATGTTAAAGTAATGCCATTTACTCATCAAAGACTTCTTATCTTCCTCAACCCCATAAATTTTTGGAGAACTTGAATTTCTTATTATAGGAGCTCTTTGTAATGTAAATACAACTGCTCAGTGATTTCCAATACATTGTAAATGTAAAAGAGTAAAACTTGGAGAAGATCTTTCCAAGATGCGGCATTAAACTCAAAATAAGAAAGATGTTTTCTCCAGATTCTGGCTCAGACTTGTCTGTTTTCCACCCAGTGCACCATAAATGTGTATTAGATATGGTCATCAAGTTGTCTATGGAAATGTAAACTTTCCAATCAAATTACTGGGCACTTTTGCAAACTAGGACTGGTGAACTGTTTTCCAAAACAATGAAAAAATGTTTCACAGTGGGAGGGATTGACAAGTGGAGCAAATTTGTCATGGGAAATGTAAAATTTTTAATCACTTAGAATCTTTGGACTGATGACTGAACTTGTCTTAGCCAGGGCCAATTTCTCAGGACACAGAAACCGATATGTCTTTTGTGGAGGATTAACCTTGCTAAGGGCTCAATCACTCCCTACCCAGCTAAAGAGAAGGAGAGAAAACAGGATTAGAAAGCTTGCTGGTCAAGATAAAGACAGGGAGATCAATTACCAATTATCCTGATGGGCAAAATTGTCTCAACTTTGGGATAATTTAATTTAATTTTTTTGCCAGTTAAAATAGATTAGGGTAGTAAGAAATAAAGACAAAGATTAAAGAAATTTTTCTCACCCATCTGCCCAGGTCAGCTTTGTTTCTTCACTCCCAACTCTTTTACCCAGTACAATAGTGATACAGGGGAGGTGATGGTTAATACATAATAGTTCCTCTCTGTCTCTTCTTCCCTATCATACTTCTACCCTGCTCCAGCATGAAGTCTCCCCACAAACTCTAGTTTCTTCAAGAAATAACAGCTCCATCACAGGTCCTGCACAGTCTGTAGTGGATACCTGCACTGGTGCTTGAAGCACTTCCACCCCACCAGCCTCCCTTCTCTTCTTCCACTGATCCAGGTGTTCCCTCCACTGTTTTTCTTTTGGTTGCTTTCTCCTCAATCTGTCCAGTAGTTCTACCTTTTTCTTAAATGTTTTCTCAGAGGTGCTATCAGCTACCTTGATGGGCTCTGCTATGCTCTGCAATGGGTTCAGAACAGGGCAGCCCTTGGCCTCCTCCCACAGAGGTATTTGCTGTAGCCTCCTTCTGCCAGCACCTTGATGTCTACACACAGTGCAGCTGTCAGCAAGGGAAGGGGCTAAAACCCAGTGACTGGCACTAAAGTTTTAGAACCAGCACTACAACATTAAAATTTTGCCTGTGTTAATAACATGCACCAACTACTCTCAACCAAGCAAGGGCCAGCTTCCAATCAATCATTGCTTCAAGCCAGTACTTTTAACTGCTTACATCATTTATCTGTAGCCTCTTCAACATCTGAAAAGTAAATCCCATATTTTAATGGAAGAACAGGTCAGAAATAAAGATTCGTTTCTGAAATTGGATATAAGTCCCACTTTAAGGCTTGTAAATGTTGCAAAATAATGTGGTTTTGACTAATGAACACTTTATTGCAAATATCGCCCATGTTAAAAAGCCACATAGTTTCAATTTCTGCATTTTAATATCTTTCACATACCTTTCAGCAGAGAATTTGACATACTGTTTATGCATAAAGAAATTCAAACATAAACATTTTATGACAGTTAAATTATTTGTCTTTATATTTGGACTATATCAGCAACATATTGTGTTATTCTAGTTTTGAATACTGAAATGCAAAAATGCAGCCTGGATATCCTTAACCATGGTAACACAGTTTTATAAACACGGTAATAAATATCAAAACGTATGTAATGCACGTATGGAAAACTACGACATTTTGAGACATGCAGGGTCATTTCTGCTTTGCAAATCATGAACCTTAAGAGAGACATCACTTTAAAGAGACAAAAAAGAGGGCAATTTAGGAGCAGAGTCAACGATTTTGATAGATTTGTACAGAAACTGTGGAAGATTTAGGCATCTATCTGCCATTTTATATGCCCAGATCTAAGGGCTACAGTGTCAATGCCACATCTGGACTAAGATGCCTAATCCAAGAAGTACCTGTGTCTTTGACTTTAACATATTCCAGGTGTGGAGCACTCTATTCTGTACATGACATTGAAGGTCATATAGCTAAGTTTCAGCAACAGAAAGCAAGGTTCACAGCTGAAACTTCCAGGATTTGCAAATATTTTTTGCAATAGGTGAATTTGAATTTCCAAAGCTCCACACAGGTGGAATTATCACTGGGCTCTGCTTTTTCTGACATCTGGCTCATTTCCTTCTCCAATTGGTAAAAATGTTGTAATTTTTACCAAACACTATCTTTGCAACAAGCCTTGGGCGTTTTCAGGAGATATGTCCTTCTATTACCTTCTGTTGAAATCAGAAGCTTAAGAAATTGCCATGCAGGTAATACCAGGGGAATAAAGAGAGCAAATATGAATGAAAATTACTTTTATCATCTAATAAATAGACTCACATCTCGAAAATTTCCCATCCTGTTCCAACAATATTTGCCAGATACTTCCACTAAAAATTCATAGAAGTAAAATCTGGAATTATATCTTGAAATACTTCATAGAATCATAGAAGAGTTAGGGTTGGAAAAGACCTTAAGATCATGTTTCAACGCCCCTGCAATAAGCAGGGACGCCTCACACTAGACCATGTCGCCCAAGGCTCTGTCCAGCCTGGCCTTGAACACTGCCAGGGATGAAGCATTTACCACTTCCTTGGGCAACCTGTTTCAGTACCTCACCAACCTCACAGTAAAGAACTTCTTCCTTATATGTAAACTGAACTTCCCC
>JASSUY010031799.1:32257-47401 GCA_032466535.1 Forpus xanthops | reverse complement strand
TAACAGAATACATTTGTTTTAGCTTGTTGCTAAATTATATTAATGCTCAGCAACTGTCAGCAATAGAAGAACTGTTAATCAGAAAGGAAAATGTGAAAATAAGACTAACATACAAACTTCAGCAAACCACAAAAATGTGGAAGGAGGCATAACTGACCTTTAGTTTGGTAACCAATTATGAGCTCTCTTTTGTACTATGTATGAGCCTATTAATACGATTATAAAAGTAGTGAGCAACAAATAAAAGTTTGAGATTTGCCAATCATTCGCATTGAGTGCCGCATTTCTCCCGCCGATACTCGACAATAACAGGCACTCTATGAGGTAGATGTAGAAATAAAAACCAGTGAGATATCAGGAATGTACACACACTTGGAAGAACTACAGCTCCAGAGGTCCAGAGAGCACCATGAAGATCAATGCAGCATTACTCCTACAACAGCTAGCAAGGAACTTAAGCACTAGTTATTCTTTAGTAACAAGTGTGCTATGTGCACTAAAAGCCGGATAGGAGAAACAGTTATTCATACCCAGTTTTATAGAACTACCCAAAACCTACCAGATCAGTTCACGTACCAGAAGCACACAGGCATCATAGTAGATGCTGAACCTGTGAGTTTTGGCTGTTTGGTTAGTTGTTTTTTTTAAAAAAAGCCTTAATAAACTAGAAATTAACAGTACAGCAAACACAGAGAACTAGGCTTCAATATATCTTCGTCAGACTTAAACACTTTGACAACTTACAGCAACCTTAGGTGTTTGCTTTTATCACTATCTATAACAAAGTTAATCAGACACCTCTAGCCAGGAAAAGATTCTGCAAGGCTGTTAAATGTTTACTGCTGATCAGCAAAACCAGCTCTCATTTAAAGAACTTTATGATAGCAGTGTTTCAGTTTCACACCTTTATCAACAGCATTTTGAGATTTTTCTTCCCTTCAGAGGTCTTTCCAAAATGCTACATCGTGTAAGAATGACATGGACAGAGAATTATGAGGTATCTGCATGCACTTCTTAAGAATGAATGAAGTCACAGAAATTATGTATTCCTACTGTTGTTCATTTCCAAATGCTCAGGAATTGTTTTCTAATCTCACTATAGAACTTCCTGCAACAACTGCTCAAACCAGAGATTTTGCAGTATTACCATCTCCAGATGGGAAGGCACATCCTTCTCAGTGATGCAGCAATACATGAGTTTATGTAAGACAGCTATGCAAGACCATGTCTATATATAGATGCAACCACTGAAACCCTCAAGCCACCCTGAAGGCTCTATACCAGTGAAGTTTCTTGGAAGACCAAAATTTTCACTCCACTTGTTTGCAGTGCTATTTCAGACTGCCTACTTTCGGTTACATAGTCAACGAACTGCAGTTTCATAAAAATACATTCCAATAGATATTAAGTAACACACACAAGTGGCACAATGGTTTGTAAAACAGAAAACAAGTTTAAGACCACATATAGTTCTCCCTCATTTTTTTCTTTTGGAAATCCAGCTCTTTTTCTTAGCCAAAACCCACAAAGACTGACAGCATAGTATTACTATACTATTTTTGCTCACCAACTTTCAAAAAACAAGCTACCCCATGTGTTTCTCTCTATCTAGATTTCTTTAGTTTTAAACACAAGGATGACCTACAGGGCAAACCAGACTCAAAAAAATGGAGGATCTGTTTGAAGCAGCTTCCCAAAGTACAGGCTGCAATTCCAAACAGTATTACAGGACTTAGAAGTAGCATTTGTAAGCCAAATGGAAATTCAGCTGTAGAAACAAAGTTCAAGAGCCCAAGTCTGAAACTGGAAGTGTATTCCCCAGTAAAGCATGTCTGAAAGAGAGCTAGTTCAGAGCCACAAAAATAATTGGTTACAGCTGGCTGGCTCTAGAGATTCCCTTTTGCCCTCCAGTTTTTGTACCTGACATCATTCGCCATAAGGGCACCTTGGCCATTATATACTGTTCTCAACTGAATAGAGAAGCACTGCAACGTTAAGGAATTTTGCATCCCACTCCCCTGCAAGTGCATGAGGATATGCTAGTACAGACATCAACATCTACCTCCTTTTCATGTGGGTTTTCCAGAAAACCAAGTTCTTACCTATTCCTCCTTACCCACCTAAAGATACTGCATGTACATTTTAAAAAATGAAAAGCATGTTCCCTTGCTACTCTGCCCATACTTTGGCATTATACCTATAGGAGTATCAGTAAGAGTCTCCCACAACTGTTTACTTTCCTCCTCCAAAAGCAGAGAAAAGCACCATAACATTACATAGAATCATAGAATGGTTTGAGTTGGAAGAGACCTTAAGTATCATCCAGTTCCAAACCTCCTGCTATGGGTAGGGGCACCTTCCTCTAGATCAGGCTGCTCAAACCCCCATCTAATCTGGCCATCTAAACAATGCCAGGGATGGGGGCACATACAAGTTGGATTCTATTAATCTAAGAAATCTCTCAGGCAAGAGATGCCATCACTGCCACCTTGAGAGGTAGCAGAAGGCAAGTATGAGGTACAGAAACACACCCATCAATCTGCTTCAATATCTTCATCTATAAAAACTCAGCCTATCCTAACAAGCCTGCAGTTTACTATAGAGGCATTCACAACAGAACTGATCCCAAACAAACTTCTCCTTTCAGAGTTTTGGCCAAGGACAAAAAATGCTTAACTGTGCTTTTTTACAACCACTCGGAAAGGAAGGCTTTTCATACCCAGAAAATTCAATGTTTATGTTGAGTAACACAGCATACTAGTCTTAGTTCTGAACTGATCTTACACAAGAGGCCCAAGAATGAGGCTGCTAAAATACATTATTTACAATTCCAAAGTTTCAGGTGGTGTTTAAAATGCCTCCAAAAAGCTTGTTTTCCAAAAATCGCAGACACTCAGAGTTGTTCTTCAGAGACATTTTTCCACTGAAAAAGCAGAGATGAACTGATTCAAAGCAAAAGCATCACCAGAAAACTTGTGTTCTACACAGAGTGCTCCAGGAAGCACATTAAGGCTTTTCTAGTACCCCAGTAACCACTAGAAAATTATCCTTCCCAAGGCACTGTACTAACTCACACATAGAACATGATGAACATTTACTGAAGTATTCTCCATAAGCACTGTGTTTTCTTCACAAACAGACTGTATGGTGGAGCCCAGAGTGCCACAAGGGATTGCAACACTTCTACGTTCAAACCTCTTCCCCATAGTTAGTTGCACTGCCAGAACATTTGTGTCCTTTCCCATTCAAAGTTGACATCATACCATCACTGCAGGCAGTAGAAGGGAAGCATTAGTAGTGACAAAGGGAATAATCAGGAACCAAGGAGTTGCATGAGCCAGAGAACCAGCAAAGTAAGATTTCCTCTGGGTACATGTCCTGCAGTTGGATTCCTTCTTTGTCTACTACGGTGACAGGTCCAATTCCTCAGAGGTAAGAATCAGTCACATAGATTCCCTGATGTCTAATGAGGCAGTGGTGGTGGGGAGCTCATTCATCTTATAGACTCTCCTCAGTAGAGCTCACACAGCATTGGGCAGCTTTGGAATACAATCTGTTCAGTGACATACTTCACTTCCAGCCATAGACACCACCTCTCCTGTCACTACATCTTTCAGTAAATCACATTATATTCATCAGAGGAAGACGGGAAAATAACTGCAACAGGGAGCTAATGTTGCTAGTGGAGCTGAGGATGTGGTGTCCTCCCACAAGACGACTGCCTAGACAGCCAGGAGCAGTAACTACCTCAGATATCTACTTCATCATTTGAGTCATCACCCCAAAACAACTAGCTTGTTCTGCCCCCATCTAGCTTCTGCCTTTTACAGTCTCAAAGAAGCATCAGATCCTTAAAAAGTTTATCCCACACCACTTAAATACAAGCAATTCTAGAAGCTATGAGCAGTTACCATGATCAGTTTGAAACAGCACCTGATCAGAACTTCTCTAAATTTTAAGTAAGCTTAATAAATGCCAAGACAAACTGCACATGTGAACAGTCATTATCTACACTTTTGTTCTTCTAGAGAAAGAAAAAAAAAACATAACAGGAAGCTAAAAGGTGTGTCAAATACTGCTTGTTATACTGATATACACATTTTTATAGTTTTTTTAAATATAAAACCAGCTGTCATGCTCTGCATAGGTCTGTACATAAAACTCCTCTATCCAAAACCAGAGAATGAATAGCATATGTAAAATCTACAAGTGGAGGAAGGAAGAAAACAGAAAGTTTGTATTATCCCCAACCAAACTTCTCTTTAGACTTTGTAATGAACATAGGTGGGAAGTTACCTTCATTTAAGCAAATGATAGACTGCTTACCATGACTTACACAGGCTTCACTTAGTTCACAGACAAGTAAGAACACTGGCAGGTAGAGGGAGAACATCACTCTGCACATGTGGTTTTAATGAAAGATTATCTGGTTTTACAGATCACTACGCATGTTCTGTATAGTAAAGAATACCATACATGCTTATCTATCAATATTTCTAGTTTATCTCAACTGTTTTGGTCTTTTAACTTACACTTGGCAAACTGATCTTTAATGCATTTCCCTAACTCTACATAGCACAAAGCACCACATTTCTCCTACTTGACATACACATAACAAATTTAATCAGTCCACAAACTATGACAGCTGTTTTTCTCAACTGTCATCTCTACCCAAAACTTACAAATCAGCCTATACTCTTCCTACCTTGGTTCTGAATAGTGTCTGCAATTGAAATCTACCCAAACCCAAATCCAGTTCCTTCCTGCCTTCCTGCATCTGCTACAAAACAACCAGAGGAGAAAGAATAAATCACTTTTGCCACAAAAAGATCTTTAACAAAGTACTACTTTACAACTGTTTTCTCTACGCTGAGATTTCCAGCAGTCAAAGCCTTAATATAAACCAGCTTCCTCCAAGGAGTGTTAGGTGAAAACTAGCAATACATGGTCAGAAACCAATTCCTGAACTGAATTTAAAGTCACATTGCACATAATAAACTAGGAGGGTAGTCTAAGCTTGACTTAGATACTGCTAATTACTAAAACCCTACCTTTCCTTACAGAGGGAATTATGCTTTATAGTTTGTAGTCTGCCTGCATCCTTACATGGAAAGGTATTTGCTGTATTACATCAGCTTCTGCATGCCAGAAACTCAAAACTTGCAATAAAACTAGATAGCACTCAAGTAGTACAGCTGGAAGTATGATTGTGCAACCAAATAGATAAGGCGCAGCTGAGCCAGCAGTTTGACAGCAGTATTTTGTGCTCAAAGATTGAAAGTAAGGCACAACACAGTCAAAAGTTAAGGTTCTTTTGCTCTGACAGCAAGCGGACTGAAAATACCAGGCAAAAAAAAAAAAAAAAAGGCTTCTTTATCAAAGACAAAAGGAAGAACATACTTAGAGCTTTCGGGAAAGCTCTGTCAAAGGCTTTAAACGGGTGCAGAGGCTCACTACCAAAAGCATTTCTTCTTTTCTTGAATTGTGGAAAGAAATGGTACTGCACATTCGTAAAAACAAATGAGTAGTCTGCAATCTCTACCCTGGCACCTTCAGCAATACATCTTACCTAAGGAAAGCATCTCTGCACCATCAATAAGACAAAAGCATTGCAGCTTCCAGAGTCACTGCCCATAGTGGCACATTTCTGTAACTTTGAAGAATGCCAGTACCATCCCAAGGGCATCTGCTTGCCCGTGGTGTTTAGAAGCGTTTCTTGTGTTCAGGCTTTTCATTGGTCCAGCTACAACCAGTTAAAAACAAGAGTGAAAATCCACGCAAGACTGATCCATTTGCCTATTGCCAAACTTCCTTCTCCAGATTCAGCTTCCATGGAAGAGCTTACACAGCTGCTCATGTGAAGCAAAGCTGGCCTCCTCATAGCTCTGTCCTAAGACCAATTTGTTCCATTTGCCTCATTTGTTGGTGATTTTTTTGGCCAAAACCACAGAGGTACTGACAACACATTTCAATAAAATCTTCTGGCAGAAACAGATGAGGCAACACTTTTAAGAAGAAATCCCTACCTTCACTGCTCTTCTGTGAGGAGGAGTACAGACTCTGCGACCTCTCCCATCATACAACAAAACGCCAAATGCTAAACTCACAAATTCAAAACTCAGTTCCCAGATGCACTGGGAAACTATTCAGCAAATTTTAAGATTCAGAAAGTAATGCATAGTAAGTCTTATACATCTTTTAGCAGAAAGGTTAGAACAGCTACAAGGTGAAGAATCCTATCTGAGCTGAAAGATTCTTCTCCAATGCCAAAATGAATTTTGAATCCAAGTACTGAGTTTCACAGCTGTTTGCTCTCAGAGGTTAAGCATAGACTAGGAGGAAGGCAAGTTGGAAGTATAATAATGAGAAGAAATGTTGTTCTAAGTCAATGTTCCATAAAAAAGAAACCAGTCATCTGTGAGGTACAGAACCCTCCCAAAGGATGTGCAGGGAAGCAAGAACCATACATTTCTTCGTATCTTTCAAACAGCTTGGTCTCCCTTGCGAAAGGACATATACACACTACTCCTGTTTCAAAGACTCTACCATTACTAAATCAGACATCAACAATCAAAATAAAGTCATGCTGTTGCACATGAAGAAATACAGCTGTGCTTATATCAAAGTTTCAGGCCATTAACTTCTGCATCTAGACTAAACAGTTCTTTCACTCTTCCTAAAGGCAAGTGCTAGAGAGTTTGTACATTTGGTCTCCAGTTTATTTGTAATACGCAAGAGGAGACTTAAGCTTTTATATGCTTTGATTCATTTAGTTCAGTTTCACACAGTGACTAATTGTCTTCACAGCCAGTGCCATTTTTTCTTCATCCATGACATTCACATGCCTTAAGAGGGTACACCTCATCAGTTTGAAGACTACCTGTTTCCTTAAGCATTACTAAAGCCATCCAGTCGGAAGAATAAAATCATTCCATGACAGTTTATGAATTTACTGGATTCTAAAATGAAGATAACACACATATTTGAGGGTAAACAGTAATTTGAAAGCCTAAGTGCATCACTACGGTAGTAACATGAAGATTGCTTTCCAAAAGTGTTTATCAGTAAGAAAGACAATTGCCAACATCTCCTTTTCATCAATTTCTTCAATGTAGGGAGGAAAAAGGGAATTTTGCAACAATGGAGATCAGTTAACATTATAACACTCAAGGAGAAGACCATAAATGCTTCTCAGCCTTCTCCTTTTTAAACTTTATGCACCAGCTACCTCTGACTTTTTTTGCCTGTTCCTATCCCCCTGGAGACGCAGCACAGTAAACTGACATTTTGAGTCAGTGTTTGTCTTCTTGTACAACTGGTTGCTTTTGTCTCTGTCTAATACAATTAGTCCCTACAGAGTATTGTAGCTGTATCAGAGTATAAGTGATAGATACGACAAATTAGCATTAGGCCTTTATTGTCAAACGCTTCATAAGGGCATATGTGGCATTTGCGTCATTCCCCAGTACAGGAAGCCTTCTGCTACATTAGATTAAGAAGAGTTCCACATCTAGTTCACCATTCTTGAAGTAGGCTAGATTTACCTACAGGGAGGTTGAGATGTGCAGTGTGCCTAAGCCCACTGGTAAAGATGATATTGTAAAATGAGGGGGAAACCCCACTAAAGCAAATCACTTCCAGAAGCATAAACAAGGCTTGCTTACTTTCCCTCCCCACAGGAAAAATTAATTGCTATTGAGAGAAGCGTACCTAGTAAGTCCTTTGGCAACATGCACCCTCATATCATGCCTGATCAAATTCAGCTCATCTCAAAGCCACTGGCCTTTTAATACAACAGGCTCTTCAGGCATTGTAGATGTCGTCTGTATCCACTTTCACAATTGCTGCTTGCAGTATCTTTCATCTATATGATATTTCTGTTGTGAAACAGAGGAGAGCTTTTAGCTGAATTATTATTTCATCACCACGAGCTAGTAACTGCTGCTACTATGAAGCACATGCACGCTTCTGACTGACCTAGCAGGGCTTCAGCCTTCGAAGAACTAAACAAAACCTCAGTGCGAAACAGCTGATACTTGCTAGTTTTAGGAATGGAAGTCATATTAATCAAAGCAAGTAAAAGCTACACCTAGACAATGTCACCTTGTTCACGTAACATCCACAATCCAACCACACTAAGATGCTGTGTCCTCCTACCACACAGCCCCTTGGAAACAAGTTTTCAAAGGCTGGATGTTTATATTACAACTGTTTTAGCTCTGCTGCTTACTCCAAGCCCTACAAGGTCTGTATTCTTGTACCTTAACCTCTAACTCTAGCCAATAAGTGCTGTTTGTGGGAAGGGCAGTAGAAAGATGTTAATTTTGTAGAATCAGTCAAACCTGAAGACAGGTTACTCTTACTGCTGAACTCCCAGCATCACAATACCTACTTGGACATTAAGAAAACCCCTCAAAGACCTAACTGCCTTCTACTCTTTCCCAGGTCTCTGTTGGGTTTTAAATCTCATAGCCAGAAGCACAACCATTATATAGTCATCAACAGCACACAGAGACCCAGCTATTGAGTACTTAAGTTGTGATCTTCTGTGAAAGGTTAAACAAAGGAGTCATCATAAGAAGGGGCACATTTGGTCATTCAGAAAACATGCACAATACCATACTACCTCTGAAGAGCTCCAACAGCACTACTCCACGCTACACCTCTACCCTCAAAGCACACTGATCTACTATGGAAGCTCCTGCTGCTCTTAACTGTAGTATTTGCTTAATATGAGGTCCAAAACCTGTTCTAGGCTACCAAGTAATAGGATGAAAACAGCTGAATCCCAGATGTTACTTAGTTTGTCAAAGTAGTATTGAACTGCCCCCCCCTCCAAGAATGCAAATAACACCACTATGATCTTAAAACTTATTACTAACCTGCATAAAGCTACACCAGTAGGTGTTTAAAAAATATGCAGCAAGTGTAAGGGAGGCATAAAATTCTGAACTGCATCTCATCAAGAGGAAAACAAGTCATCTAAAAGAGAAGTGGGGTACCTCCAAAACAGTATTAGCATATGCAGGTGACAGAAGTGAAAAAAAAAAAAAAAAAACAAAAAAACAAAAAAGTGAGGACACCGTTTAGTGATGTATTTATAAACCAAACAAAACGAGAAACTTTGCCTTACAGGTCTCTGGAAGTGAGCTTGCTCTCCACACCAGCATCCCCATTCTTGGCCCTCAAGGTTTAAGCTTGTGACAAGTCACATGCAAGCTTTATAGTGGTGACCTTGAGACGGAGTGAGAATAAACATAAGGATATTTGTTGATTAAAGGAAAAGCATCCTCAACACAAATGAGATTTAGGATACCAAACAGTAAAAGTGGAACAGGATCTGACAGCACAAATTGCACCTGGAAACCAACTAGTTTTTGTTTCAAGCTGGGAGCTCAGACTGAATTGTCCTCTACATCACTTTCCTGGCTGACCACAGGACAAATAAACAAGTACAACAGTGCAGAATAACCAAACACAACTCTAGATGACATCACAAGAAGCACTTCTACTAAACATGAAGTCTGACTACAACTGTACAGCATGCTAGAGGAGTCACCTTTGGAAGGTTTCATACCCATATTAGTCACAGATCCTCAAGACTAATTCAGAACCAAGGCATGTACAAACAATACCAGCAAGAAGAACAACACAAGAAAAGGGCTGCTTGAGCCTACTTGAACAGCTGTTGCCTACAGGCATGTCAATAGTATTTTGCAAAGACTTGTAAAACTTCTCTGCTGGCACTCTGAACTAATAAACCCTACCTTCAGCTCAGGCTCAGCGCCATACTACACTCACACCACTTCTCATTACCTTATAGGAAAAGAAAGTTGCGTCCTCTCAAAGTATCAACTTGATACGTGCTCTCACTACTGAGGAATAAGGACTAAGCAAGTTAGGGAGCAGCATTAGCTCTGTAATAAATGAGCATAAACCAGCTGTAATTTAAACTGGATAATAAGAAGTTGCTGACTTCTTAGGAAAAAGATCTGTTCTCAAGCAACTTTGTTTCACAGCTGAAAAACAGCCTGCTATTAAGACAGAGCATGAAATAGCTTAAGATGCTGCTTTCAGCAACAACCCCCAAATCTTAATAGTTTAGCAAGTAATTTCTAGATTTATATCCATATTTCAAAGTAGAAACAAGTGGACTTGCACAATATCTGCTCCCTTACAAGTTATTATTAAATTTCAGCTGAAAATGGAAAACTATGCATCCCTAACTTTACCAAGACAGGAAAGGCACAGCTCTTTGGTTCTACAAGAGAAGTAGAACAGTGCCTTACATTTCCCAGACTTGTTTACTCAAACAATCTCTTTCCATCTTTTTAGAAAAAAAGAAAAAGAAAAGTCTTCCCCTTGAACATGTGTGACCTACCACCTGTACACACCAAGGGGATTACAGTTTAACTTGCAGAACACACTCTATTTTTTATAATAGGCATTAAGCATGATGTTTGACATTTGCTTTAACAAATACAGATTTGGGTTTCTGGAGTTTGATGTTTCTGCTTTCAGATTTCATATCAGTACTGAGATGCTGTGAATAAAGCTTACAGCTGGCTACAAATCCACACTGAGACAAAGTCAGAAGTGTTCCATGGAATAACATTGTCACAGAGAACCAACACCAGCATGTTTTCTTTCTTAGCTTCAATGAAGCAAAACCTTTGCTCTATCCAGCCATACATAAGCTTTCATTGAACATAAATCCATAAAAGATTTCCTCAAGTATAATCCTTTCTACCATTTTTTCTACATTGAAGTGTTCTAGTCAGACACAATACCTCTGGTGTTTGATTAATCTACTTGCAAGCTCTGAACTGGCACTGATCCCACATTCTCAATGTACAGCATAAAAGAGTCACCCTAAACTAAGCACAAGACATAAAGGTCTCAAAGAAGCCACTGTCAATATTAAATAAAATAATAAATCATCTTCTCCAGAACAGCAGCTTCCCAGCTATGACTGTTGCAGCAAAGGATTCTCTCATAGAATCATGACCTTGAATCTACTTAACAAGTGGCTACCATTACTTGCTATAGATGCTCCTTTAAATGAAGCCTAAAGTATACTTTTAAATAAGGCTCAACAGCAGAAGCTGAGTCACCTAAACAGTACCACCAATGTATCTATACCATACAGTGTGGGAAAACACAACCATTAAAAAGCGCTTCCGCTTGATATCAAACAGCAAAGCCATAGAAGTCCCCAGTTTAAAGCTGTAGCCAGGATGACCCTCCCTCTGCCTTTGGCTCATAAACAGAAGCGAGAAGCTACCAGGGACAAGCAGACACCATATTGCATCTGCATTTGTCAGCACTATGGGAAAGCCACATCAGCTTCTTCCCAAATTGCACAGCAGGTGATTAACAAAAGGGCTCAATGAAAAGCCAAGCAGATAAGTTACAAAACTCAAAATGTGTTTAAAAGTACAAAACACTTTGGGATCTTTACTTAGTCCATCAAGGAAGTGCAGGTTAAGAAACAACTTTGATCAGTCAGAAAAAGCCAGTATGAGAAAACAGAAGATCCCCTCAAATTAACACAAAAAGACATGTCTCAAATCTAAGTTTGCTGCACATATAAAATGGACCATAAATTGGAAAAACTTCCCCTAAGTGACCATGGAATTTATCACTGCATACACATGAGAACTTTATTCTGTTTTTTTTTTTTTTTAAAGGATTAAATTTAAGCAAAACTACAGACTGCTTATCCATGTTAAACAAAGCTCACAACAATTCACAGTGGCTCCTTTGGGTGCTGCAGCCTCTAAGTTAACAATTTCTTTTAATGGTTGACTATAGAAAATTTATAGATCAAGCATTAACAGCAATTTCAAAGTGACCATGGTAACAACACTGATTGACAGCTCTTAGAGTTTGATCTAGCTCAATTAAAAAAAATTATTATATACTGCAAAACGAATTAAATTGGCAAGAAAAACTCTTTCCCAGCTGAGGACGCACCAGGCTGCACCTCCTTCCTAATGAATAGCTAACGGCAATCTTTAGTTACTAAGAAATATTACATTTACATGCACACATCTGTAAGAAACCCCATTCAAAACTCCTCAGGATTGGCTGCAGTACATCACACTGAAAATATCTAACATTAGGTATGAAATCCTTTCACAGCTAAAGAACTCAGCCATTAACTAAAACTTACACCTCACTGACACTCCTCCTTCAACTTACACCATTTTAGTCAAGTGGCTTTCCTGAGAAGTCAAAGCTGCCCATCAAGATCACACAGTCCCAAAGGAGAGGAGATTTAACAGCACCAGGCCAGTGACACCTGCCTTCAGTGAAAGCTACCCTATGCAGCCAGGGACCAGCACACACAAAACAAAAAGCATTGCTGGCCAGAACGCCATTCTCACAGAACAAGTTCTTCAGAGTGCAATTCAAAGTCAGAGGAAAAAGGGGTACTGGGAGGAAGGGGATGGGACATGCACCTCTAGTGCTAACCACACACCACAGAAGTAAGATGAAGGCTACTGATAAACAACCCACTAACATTATGACACTCTATTCATATACTTAGTACTGTAATTCAGTATCTCCTTTGAAACTCCCCCTAGTCCCATGCTTCAAGAAATATATAATGAGCTATCACTTTGACAGGACTTAAAATAAAGATTTGTATTTCTCTTCGCCCAGAAAATATCAGTGTTTCTGCTTCATCAAGGAATCCACAGCCTTCTGTGAACAGATGACGCCATGAGCAGATGTACATGAGCAGATTCACAGTCAAGCAGATGATCTCTTCTTTGCCAGCCATCTTGACCTGTCTGGCTTGATTTACATTAACTGTTCTTATTCTCTACAACATTGATTATGTAAACCTCAAACAAAATCTTAACCAAACACATGCTGCCACATCACTGACAAACAATATGTAACATACTACTGAGAGAAGGTTGTAAGAAATATGTCTGCTGCAATGACTGACTGGAAATGCTTTAGGCTTTACCCTCAGATCACATTAATGCACAGACAAGCAATCACAACTATTGTGAGACAGCACAGGAATGTGTTCTGGTGGAAGAACGACGTACTGCCAAAAGAACACCTTCTCCTCAATTTAAAGGTCAAGTATACAACAACCACACTTTAATACTCTGAAGACAGAGGAGGACTGAAAGATAAAGTTTTGTCATCTTAAAAAGAGAACTATGAGCAGTTTATGAGGTATGCCAGTTTCTTTGTTCATCATCCTTTTCACCACATAATTTAAAAGTCCCACCGATCAAGAGAGAAGTTACTCATCAACATCACAAAGGTTTTTTAAAAAAATTAAAAAGAAAAAAAAAAAAAAACCACACAAAACCACACACAGTCTCCCAAAATAACTTTTCTAAATCTAGCTGTGAGATCACTCTATCAACTTTAAGCTGTTCTAACAAGTGCTACGATGCTACACTTCTGCTGGTCCACAGGTCTCAGTTTCACTATAGGGAGGAGAGCAGATTTACATTGCCTTATTTAAATGGAACTCCAGATTATAAGATTTTAATACAGAAAAAGTAATAAGAATATTTTTTTTTTTAGAATGTTGAACAGATGCTTAAGCTGTTCCATGAGTTCCTAGTCACAAATGTTAAGTTACCAAAGAGAGAAGTTTGCATTATTTACAGCACTACATGCAACATTTAAGACATCTCTGATAGCAAATGCAGAATTCAACTCCTAAAGATTCAAATGGATATTAACCCCCCCCAGTCTTCAGTCCAAGCACGGAAAACGTTACGTAGACTGCTTCCATCATGTCTACCTATTTCTACATCTACCGGGCACATGGTGTCTGGAAGCTGTTACAGCCAATGTTCCATTGTTTCAGCATAGCCCACAGAAACACACGGACCAGAGTGACCTGGCTGCCTGCTTGCAGATTTCTTGTTCATAATTGGACTACAAGAACAAGAGGATTTGTTTGTTTTTTTAGCACATGTAACATCCAGAAGATACAACCTCAGTAGTTTTAGGGAACAGCTGATACTCAAATAAAAATTAAACTCAAGACATATGAAATTTATTTAAATGTTATTAGTGCGTTTCAAAATACAGCAGTGAGGATCGAGACCTCTGGCAGAACTGATAAGCTGAGATCAATGCATCCCCATATTAAAGGAAAAGCACACCAGACTGCTAGGTTAAGATCTGAGTCAAAACACAAAACATTTCATACTTTTGTACTTTCAACTGCTGCTAAAAATAGTAAGCAGCAGAAAGGAAAACGCTTCCAGCTGTGCACAAAAAGCCTCTGCCGCATAACATCAATTTATGCACTCTAATTTAGTTAAAGATTCAACATTATACTATGACTTTATTATCAGAAACAGTGTTGCACAGCTGAGGTTACCCTCTATTTCCACATTTGAAACAGCAAGATCATTACTTTATTAAATT
Source organism: Forpus xanthops (assembly GCA_032466535.1). Taxonomy (NCBI): domain Eukaryota; kingdom Metazoa; phylum Chordata; class Aves; order Psittaciformes; family Psittacidae; genus Forpus; species Forpus xanthops. The sequence goes on along the minus strand of JASSUY010031799.1, from coordinate 32,983 downwards.
TAGTTTGATATGGGTATTTCTCCCAAATCAAGTTACTCAAATTCAAGTTTTTCCAGTCACAGCTGTGCCATGCTCATGGCAATAGCTGCATTTTATTCCATGGTAACTGCAGCTTGACCTAGTCTCGTGATAAGAAACATTTAGCATCCCTTCAGGAAAAAAGGAACAGCATTGGATACAAGAGTACCCAGTCACGACTGCTCTTTTTATCTGCTCCCAGAGATTCAAACACTGTTCCTGCAGAGGTGAACACAGTTCTTTATGAAACGGTGTGACCAAAACAAAACGAAAAAGTCCCTAACAAACCAGGATAAAGGTTTTTCTACGACCTTGCAGCAAATACGTAACAGATTCTGGGGGAGGCTGAACAGTGTTGCAAGGCTGCAACTGCTCTTCACTGCTGGTTTAAAACCTTTCTGTTGTATTGATTCCTAAAAATTATTCCATTAATCGTATGTTTCTACATATTAAGGTATCAAAATTAAGCATCTCCTTTAAGGTTCACAAGGGCTCTCAGCAAGCACGTCTTAGACGCTTCTCCCTCATCTGTTTCTACAGCGTTCAGCAGAAACGCTTCAAGCTTTAACAGCAGGGCAAGTACGTAATACCAAGCGGATTACTTTAAGATCCATATCAAGCTGAGAAAATAAACATTTCCACTACGGATCCGAATATCAGTGCTGGGGGGGGGGGGGGGGGGGGGGGGGGGGGGGGGGGGGGGGGGGG
>JASSUY010031799.1:0-32247 GCA_032466535.1 Forpus xanthops | reverse complement strand
CCCCCCCCCCCCCCCCCCCCCCCAATTCCAAAGTCATCTCCCCTGCAATCTGCAAGGAGGACGCCGTCTCTCGGAGCGACGGGAGGAATCGCCAGGGATCGCTCCGCAAGCGGCCGCAGCCAAGGACCGCGGCTCGCCACCTGCGAGTGGCCCCGGCAGAACGAGAGGGCCGGAAGGGTCCCGCCGCAGCTCCGTACCCCGCACAAAGTTTGTCCCGGGCCCCTCGCGGCCGTCGGGCCGAACCGCTTCCCCCTCCGCCTGTACAAGCAGCGGCCACCGGCCCCGGGCAGCGGAGCAGGGCGACAGCGGGACCCCACGGCCGCCCTGCGAGCTCGGGCAGGGGAAAGGCGGGAAGCGGCGCCTCCATACCCTTCAGTCCCCTCCCGCCGGAGGTCTCGCACCTCCGAGCACCACCTCAGTGCTGAGGGGCCGGGGCGCTCTCGCCGCTCCCCCGGTCACAGGACGGGCCCCCACCGCCGCTGTCTCCCCGGCGCCCCTCCGCAGCGCTCACCCCAGCACCACCAGCTCCCCGTACTTGACGGGCTCCTTGTTGGGCGCGCAGTGCTCCTCCTGGCTGGGGGAAAACATGAGGCCACCGCGAAGTCACCCGCCACTGCCGTCCCACCGCCGCCGTCCAACCGCCGCGGGGGCTCCGCACTACGCCCCACTCTGAGCCGGCGGTCTCCCGACAACGGCCACTACGCCGGGGGCCGGGGGGCGGAGCACCGAGGGGGACGTACCAACTGGCGGCGGCAGGGGGCGGGAGCAGCAACGCGGTGCCCTCCCCTCCTCTCCCGCTCCGCCGCTCTGCCACGCGTGGCCCCGCCCCTCTTGATCCCATTCACCGCCCGCGGAGGGGGCGGGCCTGATGGGGGCGGGGCTCCACGCCGCTAAACTCCGCCCCCTTCCTCCCCCCCCTCGCCTCCAGCAAGTGGTACAGCCTCGGAGTGTTATGTAAACATAGAGTAAAGGGGACGGGGCTGCTCTTAAAGGGACCGCGCTCCGGCGGCGGCAGCGGGTGGTGCTGGATTCCAGGTCACCTGGAAGAGTGGATCTGTACGTAGGGTTCTAGATCACCTCTGCCCCCGGGGAAGCCAACATCCAAGGGGTGTCTTCAGACACACTCCTGCCCAGAGGCCTGAGGCTGTAGATCACCTGGAAGTCTGGGGCAGAACCTGTCTGGGCTAGGGTTCGACATCACATCAGGGTTCTGGATCGTCCCCGTTGCAAACCCAGCAATTTTCAGTGCTCCAACCCGCCCCTCCAGGCACAACCACCGTCTCCAGCTTCACAGCCTGCTCCAAAGCTGGGCTGTGGCTTCTTTACTCCTTCCAAAAACTTACTTCTTTCCATAAAAAGAAAAAAACGGGCTGTCCCTGAAAGCCCACCCCTTGCAACACTCAGCACAAGCACATAAATTGCTTTCTATGGTTCTGTGATTTTCACTTTCATTTCTGACAAATCCGGGTAGGGTAAGTCATTACATCAAAAAACTGGTGGGCACATGCCCAGAGACCAAAGCTTTGTGAAGTAACGAATCAGGCTTAAAAAGGCATTGGGATGCAAAAAAGAACCCAAACTCCAAACTTTCCGCAGTGACTTCCAAGGACTTACCCCCCACGCGCTGCAGCCACTGTGTCTGTCCCATGGCCCCTGTGCTAGGACCTCAATTTCCTTTTTCCTCCTTATCCAGCACAAGCACAAAACCAACAAATACCAGCTCCACATCTATCCACATGAAAAGTAGAAATCCCCATTTGCCATTATTTGAGGTCTCCAACCTGGGAGCCCATTAACAAAGACAAAAGTAATTGCAGGCCTTCTCTGAAAATCCTCCCATGGGCCAGCATGGTCAGAGTCAGGATCGAAGCTTTCTCCTCCTGACAGAAGCTTTCCTTCTGCCTGATAGCAGAATTTAGCTATTCATTTTCCCAGTAATGTTATCTTTCAGTTGTTTCTGGTGAAGAGGTGAAATGGAAAAACCCAGCCAATCTCACAGGGCTGCAAAATGGAGATGTTCCCAGGGGCTGTGTGAAGAAGACAAGATTTTATTAAAGACAGAGAGCTGAATTATTACAGATTTATCTTCTTTATTGCCCTAACTAAATAGAAAAGAAAGCCGGGCTGTAAGTCACTGTCAAAGAAAATAAATACAACCCCCAAAACAGTGTGAAAAACAAACCTCCTGGCTGCATCCTCTTCAACTATTCCCATTTCTCCCCCCAAAAGCAAAACCTTAGCAGTACCTTGGCTTTCGAACAGCATAAACAAACTTCAGTACTCTTCCAAAAAAACACTCCCAAGCTCAGCTGGGCTTTCCATAAGTCAAACCTTCCATTAACGTGGCTGGATTTAAAGCATCTACATGGGGATGGAGTGGATAAGGAAGGACCTTGAATATCGGATTTTGTCCTTTTTACCACTTTGTTGTTTTCTAGCACTGCACTTTTTAGAGAACAGGGAAAAGTTGCTCAGAGCCTTGCAAATGCGGTTCATAGCAGCAGGGTTCTGCACCCTTTTGTCAAGGCTGCACCTCTTTTTTCAGCGTGCAGACCAGCGCATTTTCTGTAGAGATTTGGGATGTTTGCATCTGGGAGACAGCAAGATAAGGCCTGATGCTTGTGGTAGTGCATAAGGTTTTCCTTTGGAAATCTGTTTCATTTGTACATGAACAATTTCTTCATTCTGCATCTCCCCACTGGGTACTTTAGGCTGATGGGAGAGGAGGGAAGCTTAGCTCCAGCCCCACAGTGTATTTAAGGGTTGCTGGATCATTTCTTCCCAAATCATAAGTTTCCTGATTGCAATTTACAAGGATCTATTGCTCCCAGCCCTGGAAACGTGCTTTTCATTTTTAAAATTTTAGATTTGTGATAATGAAGCAGAGCAAGGAGGATGGAGCAGCTTTGCTGTACATCACACACATCCGTGTGGTGCGTCCCTGTCCCCCACAGATCACAGCCCTGAACTCCAGCGCCACTGTTTCCTCCAGCTCAAAAAATTCCAATTTGCAACTGGTGGAAGCAACGCTTGGATGGCCTTTTCCCCCAAATCTATGGAAATAATTGAGAAATATATCCACAGCTGCATTCTGCACTTTTTGAACTCAAAATGCCTTGCCATCTCGGACTCAGCACAGCTCAGCATCACCTTTCAGGGCAGGGAAGGGAGGTTTTCCCCCTGGAAGTGGCAACCACTGATAACATGGAGCTCTTTCCCAGCAGTATTGACACTGTAAGAGGGAGTTTGCTCCCAGGTTTAGCGCAAGCAGCTGCTTGGCTGAATAGATGGATATCTAGCCAAGCCAGAAGAGCATTAAAATAAATGTTCGAAAAAATCCCAAACGTGAAGAAATAGTACATGCCCATTTATTTTTAAAATGTAATAAAAAGTTATTTTAAATGCAGGAAGATTAATAAGGATCTAATTCAGTAAAGTACTTACAGATGTGCTGGGCTCAGTAAGTACTTAAGGACTTTTACGAATCAGGGCTTAGGGACCAGGCTTAAAATGTAGAGAAAGTATTGAAAGATGTGAATAGTCCTCGCGTAGTACCTGCAACTTTCACGTGAAGCTCACAGTACATGGGATCAGTGCGTAAATAGGGATAAGGTTTTCCATTCCCAACTGTAAGTTGTTGTTGTTAGAAAGGTTTCCAGGGCCAGGATCTGGCTTATGTTCAGCCATGGGTGCAGGATAGTTTGTGCTGGGAAAGTTGATCTCTGCAGTTGCAGCAGCCTGGCTTTGCTGCTCCAGGGCAGGTAATAAAACCCAGGAAAGGTGAAAAACTGTCTCAGCTCTAAGGTTAGGATCAACCATGTATTACCTGGGTGGCTGCAAACCCCTCACGCTGGAAAGTCCCCTGCTCGCAGGGGACTAAGGCTCTTTAGCAGCCACCAAATGGAAGCAGCAGAAGAAGGAGTTGTAGATGCTTTAAAATTAGGTTTAATGAATACACTACAGGAAAAAAATATTATGTGAATGCTCACAAGGGAGAGGGACTTTTGACAAGGGATAGACTTAGATGACATATTGGGAAGAAGTTCTTCCCTTTGAGGGTGGTGAGGCACTGGTACAAGGTGCCCAGAGAAACTGTGGCTGGCCCATTCCTGGCAGCGTTCAAGGACAGGTTGGACAGGGCTTGGAGCAACCTTGTCTAGTGGAAGGTGTCCCTGCCTCTGAAGGAGGTTGGAACTGGATGAGCTCTAAGGTTGTGCCCAATCAAATCATACAATGATTCTGTGATTCTATGATAATGAGCTTAGCATGTTTTGGGGACCCTTTCAGTCCTGTGATTCCAGGGTTCAGTGTCCATCGTAGATTGGGCTAAAATAGGTTTGCTTTTTTTTACAATATTTGGGAAGGTGTTTAAGAGCTTTGAACCTGCTATTGTCTCAATTTTCCACCATGCTATGTAATGGTCTTTATTCACAGTAACACCTAAAATTTAGAAAGAGAAGTCACGTTAAAAATAAATGGAAGAGCTAAAAGGATAAAATACTTTCAAGTATCATGGCAGAGCTTAAAGATATATTAAAGGCTCTAGCTTAACCTGTAACACTCCTTAATAAAGACCCTAAAGGATTTTTTGAAAGCAGAGGAGTTAAGTAGCAGAGTGAAGAAGACTATTAGGAACAAGAAAGATAGCCATCAAAATTCTACAGAAATAAATAGAATATAACAGCAACACTAGCAAATATAAAACCAACAATAAAGCAAGTAAAAAAGATATTGCAAAACAGTTTGCCAGAGGCATGAAAATGCCTGTAAAATCACAGTAGAGACAGAAAATCTGCAAGGGACTCTTGAGAGCTGTGAGCAAGCAGTGGAAGTGCAAAAGAAGTCCTGGGTGAAATAAAACCATGACAGGTCAGGTAAATGAGCCCCCCATGTGTCTGCATGGGGAGACAGGGCTGGAGATACACAGCAAAACCATCTTTATCTAGAATGGGTCTTCCCCATGATGAGCTTCTTAAATACTGGTGTTACCAACAGAGATTTCAGAATAAAGAGGTAAAATGAGAAAGGAACAAATCAACAAGGTGAGATGTCACTGGCCCAAGACTTGTAAAGGGATTCAAATACAATGATATGAGCAATTAACACTATTTGACCACAGTGGATGATAAATAGTAAACTTGAAACTGATTCTAAAGAGGCAAGTTTAAGAATCAAGGTCCAATTGACGTGACCTGTGCTAGGCAAATGCATAGAAAATACAGTCAATTATAGGTATGCATGGATACCTAAGGATGGCAGATCTGATAAGCTGGGGAAATGGCAACAGGTTTTTATAGCAGAAAGAAGTCAACATTTATAGCAGATTCACATCCTTTGAAGCAATCAATTAATATGATGAGGAAAGTGATAGTGTATCACATACCTGGGGTTCATGAAAGCTTTGCCACTGTGAGAGCTGTCAAAGCAATAAAAGTAGCATGAGATAAAGAAAGGACTTCATGGATTAGCAGCTAGCTACAAGAGAAACCAAAGGCTCGCAGCAGGTTCTTATTTTCACACTGGGGAGAGGCTATTGCCAGGATTTTGTGGTACTGTGGGACCTTGGCCAGGCAGCTGACTTGTAATGGGGAAGTTTGCTGAGAGGCCAAAAATTTTAAGCTGACTGCAAAGGACCAAGGTCCTTGAATGAAAGGGCCAAGCAAAAAAATGTCCAAGTAAAGTACATAAGAGAAGATGACCTTAACCATATCTGTCTAATGACTGGCTCTAATTGAGCTATTATCATTCAGAAAAGATATCTTGAGGTTTTACAGTCACTATAGGTTTTTCTCTTGAAAGATCAGCTCAGAGATCAACCTAAGTCTGAAAGACAAAGTGAAACAGAAAACTTCTGTAGGTCTTTTCTAGTGACATGGGTTATTCTGGTGGATAATCTGTATCCCTTTTCCTATGGCCCAGGAGAGCCAGCCCTCTGCCCTGAACTACAACACTTACCCATCTTCTCTGGAGTGCCGGCACTGTGTACTCTTTTTGCAGCTTCTTTCTTAAAGGACTTGTGACAGCTTAGGGGATATAAACACCTTTTGCATGTATCTGCCAAAATCAGAAGCACTGGCAACCCAAATCTTTGTGTTGCCTTTCTTGCTTTTTCCCCTGGAGAATCCAGGTCCATCTGCAGCTGAGGACCTGCAGCCCAGAGTCAAAACACCTCTCAAATCACCACATCCCTCTTTGCAGGATGGTCTTTCCCGCCCCAGTTACTCACCTAGGAATGGATTTTTTCTGTCCAAGATGTTGCATCTTTCTGCTTTTAAAGTTTGTCTCAATTTGAAAGTTAATGTTAACATAGAGGTGGGAGGCAGAGGATGAGCACAGTTGATGTATAATTTACTTATATGTAATTTAGCCAAATTCTGCTGCTCTGGCCTTCATCCCAACAAAGCTGGTGAGACTGATTTCTCAGTCTTGGACAACATTCTCCTGCTACAGGAACCATACCTGCCAATGGTGCTGCTGATCCCCCAGGAAAGCAGCTTCAAGAGCAGATGGCTGGGTCCCCATCCACAGAGATATTCAGCACTCCCACAGGTCAACCAGACTTCCCCCATCGAACAGAATGAAAACACCCAAATCACTGCAGGATATAAGGTAGGAGGGGAGCTCTGCTTTCCAGGTGCTGGAGCTCTAGCAAAGTCTGGATTGATGGTCTCAGCCTGGCTCTGGTTTCTCTGGTTTACCCTACATCAGCCTGTGTAGGAAAGGCTCCCGTTGCAAGGATTTGTCAGCTAATTGCATGGATGTCTGCATGTGCTGAAAGCCTCATCTAGCTGCTGGTATCACACAAGTATTTTTTATTAACCAAGGAATCTGCTTTTCAGGGGATATTGAGGAGCATGGGGACAAAAGGAGCCTTGCTGTATCAACACCGTGAACCTCACACCCCAAACATTCCCAATTTGCAGGTGCTGAAGTATTTTACCCACCAGCAAAGCATGAATACCCACAAAGCCACTTAAAATTAAACATCATTTTCACATATTTCCACTACAGAAATGAAATGCAGTATCGAACTTATTGCATATTAAAAATACGAGACAGTCCCCTGGCTCCTATTCAGCCAGCAGTGATTTCAGTTCCGATTCAGCCAGAATTCAGTGGGTTACAGAAACATTCTCCACATCTCCAACGTGATTCAACCTGTGCTGTTCCCAAACAGAATTCAGCTCCAGAGCCAAAAGTACTGAGCCAGTGGGGGCCTGTCATCTCATCTCCCCAAACTCCTCAGCACTGTCTTCTGCAGTCTTTGCAGCACTGATATGTTCATATAATTTTAGAAGAGAAGCACCATTTTGCTAAGGGCAATGGGATCTGCAGTTGATGTCTACTTGGGAACTCAGACTTCACCAGCAGTAAGACCTAACAGTTCATCAGTTTATTCCTCTGCATCTTGTTAGGGTAAAGAGGTGCCAGGTCATATCTGAATATGTTAAAAGCAGCATTTGGCCTTCAGAGTATATACATCAGTAAAGCCTCATAACTACCTCCTAGCATTTGACATTCTTTTCATTACTGTAATTTACTAAGTGCATTGCCAGGTGCTCCTGGCAGGCTTCCAGGCTGCCTTTAACCAGGCAATGGATAAACTCAGAAAAAAAGGCTGTTGCTGTCCCTGAAACCTTGAAATCTGAGCATTAGGAAAAACAAAGAAATCAAAAACAAAGGGAAAAAAAAAAGAAAATAAAAAACCCACACACCCCACCAAAAATACCCTACCACCATCTAGGTACAGATGTCAAGAAGATACAGCAGAAGGAACAATATCCTGCAGCATCCTGTTAAGTCAATGTGCAACTACAGCTCCTGAAACTCCAGGCGCTACCTTATTCCTTGTTGTGGGAGGTTTCACTATATAAATGGTTATAGATGGTCACTTCTCCTACACCTGCTGGGTAATTAGTAAGTCATTAGCTTTGTAAGCTGAAAGGCTCACTATTGTCAGGATTGGCAGAGACACTGCTCGAGTTGTCACTGTTATGGGTTCTTTAACAGATGGCGGCTGAAACTGTATTGCACAGCAATAAGGTAATGGCTGAGAAATGCAATTCTGGTAGACCCCTGATTGCTACTCACTTTTGATGGAGTTGTTAGGAGATGAAGGTGCCTCATACCTCATCAAAAAATGTCTTTGCTTTACAAAGGAGCTGAATTACCTTGGAAGAAGTTGAGAGCTCCATGCCTTTTGGACAGGAAAAAAGCACTGTTATGTGTTGCTGGGGTTTACTAGTTATATTAAATTAGGGAGGATTTCATATGGAAACACAAGAAGAAGCTATGAAAAGATTACAAGACATTTTTTTCTACAAAAGTGCACACATACACCTGCTGTTGCCATTAAGAGCCAGAAGATGAATGAAAAAGACCTGTGAGCTGAAAGAAAATCAACATGAATTCATTGCTAAGTGTTATTGATCATATATATAGCATACATCTAACTACAGCACCAGAAAATGCATTATTGAAGGAACAGAAAGAACAGGAAACCACTTGTTAATAAAAATTGCCATCTGCTTTCTGGAGTTAAGGACTCCTTGGTTCAGATGTTTTAGTCTGAGCACATTCAGGAGAGCAAAAGCAGCTGTATAAATCCATGTCTGGATAGTAAGGAACTGAAGAGCTGATAATCTCATTGACTTAACAGGTGAGGGACCGGGTCTTACGACTCTGGTTCTCCAAAAGGTGAAAGCAATGCAAGGTGGTCCTGTGGACATAATCCTCTGAATGTAGGACAAATAACCCAAAGAGACACACACCGTTTTCTCCTCTGTGAGCTGTTAAACCCGCTGATTTCCAGGCACATGATGAAGCCCACAGTGGGGACACGCTGACATCTCTACAAGGAAGATGAGGCTGTGTCAGCCCTGTGTGAGATCAGGGAGTTGTTTTGTGTTTTATTAGCCTGATTTTTGGGAGCAGGTGGGAACAGGGCCATAGAAAGCTTCCTCATTCAAGAACTGGCCCAACTTGCAAGTCATTATCAAGGCTCTACACAGCTATACCCTCTGCCTGTCCCATCTGCAGCAGACAAAACCTCAGTGACCTGCAAACCCACCACCTGGACCCCTAACCCTGCCATCGCTGCTTATAAATCTTTACATTGAGAAGCACAGCTGATCGATAATTTCAGAATGCAAATGGAGCATATGGAGACTGCAGCAAGCAAAACAAAGGCAGAAACCATGGGCCATTTCCATGATTAGAAAAAGAAAGAGTTTCTAATTATGCAAAGGTCATGGCTGAGTGTTGTACTACATTTAAAGATTTTAGTGTTTCTTTCCTTGCATCCCCCTAGAAATGTGTTTGGGGTTTTTTGTTTGTTTGGTTGGTTGGTTGGTTGGTTGGTTTTTTTAGGGGGGGTTAGGGGCAAACGCTCCTCTCTGGTTTTGGTAAGATAAAGGAACACAGAGAAAGTGCAGATGTCTCTCTGCCATGTGAGAACTTTAAAGCAGATTCAAGCATCGAGGACGCTTTGGGTTTCTTTCCCTTCCCCCCATTGTTATTTATTCATGCTTTGACTCCTGGTTACTCCACCCAGTTTCCAATGTGAAGTCGAGATAAACATTTCTACCTCTCCATATTTGCACTGGATCTGTGCAGCACTGATGATGCAGCAACAGCCGCTCGGTGCTGTGGGGTGCCAGCTCCACCCCAGCCGACCCATCACCTCCTCTGTGCCCACAGGGCATGGCTGGCACTATCAGGGTGAAGGTTTGACTTTTTGTTTCCCCTCCTCCTCTTTGCACATGTGTAACAGTGAGAAGGGACATTGTCTGCAGGTTCAAGGGAAGCACAAAGCGGTGGCTGTGCTGACCTCCTTATAAAAATTCAAGGCTGTCCTCATTTTTCCTGGTGGTTTCAGTGGTTTGCACACACGTATCTTTGTTGTCCACACCCCCAGCACGCTCTGGCCAGTCCAAAAGCATCCAGGGCCAGCCCAGCCCTGCTGCCCACACAGAAATCAGCAAATTCTGATGTGTCCAGTCAAAACTTTGAAAATTAGGGACAAATTTTGAAAATTCCCTCTTGGAGAAAACTCCCGCTTTTATTTTCAGCAATGCTGCCAGTACAATTCGGCGAAGGTTGATTGCTAGTGCTGGCAACTCAGCTTTTCCCAAAACCAAGCCCTTGAAGCTTCTCTGGCCAATTCCTCATCACTGCAAGCACAGGGAAGGGTGGGATGCTGGATTTCCCAGGAAACTGGTTTACATGCGTAATTTGGAGATTTGCACTTCAGTATATTCGCTGTGAGCACTGAGGTCCCTGTCTGGACACCGTGATTTTTAAAAAGGATTAATGCTGTGGCAGCCTTTATCCAGATGCCCCCTGAAGGGGTTTTGACCTAGTTGTGGGCTGAGTGCTTTGCCCTCCTAAACCTACCACTTCAAATCCCTTTTGCTTTTCTATTTCTAGCACTATTTCTTTAGTTTTCTCCTTTCAGGCACTTAAATGCTGAGCTTGCTACAGGTATAAGCAAATTTTTAAAGAGCCCTCCATTTGACAACCTGACAGTTTATAATCTAGTTTTGAGGGGAGGACGGGTGCCCATGATCACGCAGGGGAATCCATGTTCAAAACCTCAGCATCTGGTATGTGCAGGAAGGGTCCTCACCTCTCGCTATCATCCTGAAGCACTTTTGGATTGATGCAGGGTCATTCTACTGTGCTAATCTCTGAAAATCTGGGATTTAAGCAGTATTTGGGAGTGAAAGTTAGGCTGTTGTTAAAGGGATGTGCTGGGTTTCTTGCCTTAGCCACAAGCAGGATTAAGGCCAAAGAGCTCCTTCCTGCCAAAAACAGGGAGAATAATCCTGTCAAAAGCCATTAATATGGAGCTGTATTGGCACTTGGCAGCAAACCACTGAACCCACAAAGTTGTGTTTAATTTGCTGTTAGAAAACAGACTATGTCTTCTTCACTCAATTATCCCAAGATGATATTTCAGCACCAAGCCCTGGAAAAATGCCACTGCTTAGCTCTCTGTGCCTCCACATCTCCAGCCCAGGGTCACTGGCATTACCTCTTTGCTGCTACTGAAAGAGAAACTTTAAGAGCTCCTGTTTGCTGAGGTGGCCCTTGTGCAGTAAGTCAAGGAGTTTGCCATGCTCACTGGTGCTGTTGTGGACAGGATAAGGTGCTTTGCCCCCCACATTCACCTCACCAGCCCCAAGATCTAGCCCGAGCCCTCGCACCCGTCTTATTTTGGTCCCATGTGCGTGACAGAGTAGCAAGAACAAGCAGAAACAAGTCCATCTTTCCCCCAGGAAAGGGGCCAGTTTGGATTTTTGATTTTCCACAGGGTTTCTTTGCCCTCTTCGAATCCACCCCACAGGTCCCCATGTGAGCCGGGCTCCCTGCTGGTGCCGGGCTTTGCCTGGTGCCTTCCTGACTTCCCCAGTTCCCCACCGGATGCAAAGCATCCTGTCATCCAGGATGTCCTTTTCTATTTTTACTCAAATCCCTTTAACTTCTTGACATTTTTAAGACAGCAGCCTGGAGGAAATAGATTATCCTGCCGGTAGTACTGCCCAGCTCCAGTCCTTGGTTAAGAATAAAAACTTATTCTTTTCAGGGTTCATCACATTCCCGAACTGGCTGCAAATCTTAACTCACAAAATAGGGAATATCATGCCCGTAAGCTTTTGTCCTATAAAATTTTATGATTAGTCTTCATATCCTTTGTGTAGATGGGGAACAAGAAAGGAACATCTCAAGTTTTAATATATACAGCCTGGGAGACAGCTACAGGCATTTATGTCAGCTCATTAAATATCCCTGGGCTTGTTTGAGTCTGATCAGAGTTAGGAAGCTGCTTAACTGCCCTGACAGACAACCTCCGTTATATGGTGACATGGAAAACAGTGGTGCTGGTATTAATTTTGTCCTGTGTTCACCATGTATTCGCATGAGCTTGATATTTCCTTCATTTTGTTCTATAAATGCAGGGCCCAATCCTGTTGCTTTGGGTGGGGAACTTTGCCTATTTTAATAACATTGTTGTTAGGTCCACTTTGCCTTTGTTTCCAGCACATGGAGACATGCAGAGCAACCACCGCCTTAGGAGTATTTCAAGGCAGCAAGAGGAGAAACTCCAGAGCGGCTCTGGGGAGAACGCTCCCACGTTCCTGAGATTCCTCTTCCAACGCTCCATAGACAGACTCACAGTTTTATTTGCAAAAACTGGGAAAGCTTCCAAATCCTAGCCTGCAAGGCCTTCCAAAAATAAAGAAAACACACAGGAAAATCACATTTCCCCCCACTGTGGAGCAGGAGACCCTTGCGAGCAGTGAGGCCCCTGCAGATGTGCGCTGCTAAGCACAGCGTGCTGCGAGCACTTACTGCCGATGAGCTGTTTTCCAACAAGCACGCGGGGCCCAAGAATTCAGTCTGCAAGCACAGCTCTGGGTTGTGTCTCCAAGGATAACATGCTCTTCATCCACAGGAAAATCCAAGTCAGGAATAAACAGTGATTGCTGGGAGCCCTGACAGAGCAGGACCCCTTGGCTGAGCTCTTGCACCCATTTTTCTTGTGCTGGTGCTTCCAGTGCAGAGCAGCAGCTGAATCACATATACCTGATGACAGAATCATGATTTTGACTCCCTTTTCCCAGCAAGTGGCAAAAAAAAAAGAAAAAGAAAAGGATGTTTCTGCTTGGTGAGAGCTGCAGCCAAACCAGTGTGGGCAAGTATAACCCTGCAAGGTTTGACACCTTGATGCGAACACTTGGACCGGTGTGAGCATCAGCGGAGAAACCGATGCTCGTGGCATGATTTTGTGACGTAGGCTCAGAGCTTTGTAGCAGATTTGACTTTTGCTCCTTCATGTTTTGTTATCCTGCTGGAACTCAGAAAAACTATTGACTTGAAAGCACAGTTACTTTTCTCTCCAAGTACTCCACTTTGTCTTACTGTTAGTAGCAGCAACAAAAGAGAAATAAAAAGCTGAATCAATGGATATTACATTGTTTTAACCTGAATTCACACATCATTAACACTCATTCTCCTTACCAGGGAAACGGGTGAAGTCTACCTTCCCAAACCTGATCTACTCCAACTTCCTGGAGCCACACAACTCTCAGACCCAGGGGTGATAACTCCTCAGTCAAAGTAAGGTGGATGGGCGGCACAGATAGACAACCTGTCTTTGAAAGGTGGGATGGCCGCAGAGGAGCTAAGGCCAGAGTTGCCTGTTGGGCTGTGCAGCCTCCCCACCTATGAGCAATTAGAGTTCATGCAGAGAGGTCTGACAGACACTGTTTTGCAAATGCTGAAGTGTTGCCACTTCACACTAAGGTGCTTCTTGTATTTTTGGCAAAGAAGAAACTACTCTCTTAAATTCACAGGGTTTCCTGAGTAAACCTTCACATGGCTCTAACTCAGAAGCAGCCCAGCGCTGATGTCCATACTCGCTATCTGTGATGGAGCACATTCATTTAATTGTCAATATGGTTACAGTCTGCTGCAAATAATCAATGGAAAGGGTGGACAGGGCTGGCTGAGGTGAGCTGAGTGAGGCTGGACTTGATGGGACATGGGAAAGGCCAGTGTCTGGACCTGGCTCTGGCAGCACCAACACCTGACATGCCTGCAATCCAAATGCTGATATTGTTAGAGGACCCTGTGAGCAGCCCAGATACACAGCACAGCCAGGAAGCAGCATGAAAAAAAATACATTTTCCAGCCCTGTGTCTCTTCCACAGTCCTTTCCACATCCAAGAACTGAAACGCTGTCATGGGTTCTTGGTTATCATTTTTGCTGTCTGAATGTAGACAACTTAGAAAGGGTGAAGGCAGCCGCTTAAAGGTCTCCTAGCCACTGATGTGCCTGTCTCCCACAGGAAAACCGCAGTGCTTTTGGAAGCCTTCCCTCCTAGGTGCATATATTGCTTTTGCTTTGAATTTGAGCTTCCTGACACATTGCCCCCACTACCTTCAGAGCAAAATCCGTGTTGCTTGCATAGTTGCAGCCAAGCCCTGTTGAAGATGTTATCAGGAAAGGGAATTATTTGCTACTGGAGAATGTACTTGTGCCTCGCAGCTATCCAGCTGCATGAATATGTGGAGTGTTGCCGATAACTCACCAAGGGAAGCCTGGAAAGCGGATTCTGCAACAACATAATTCTTCTTTTAGACTCTTATTTTATGTATTCCTGTTTCCTTCCTTCTTCTTGACTCCCCCTTCTCTCCCCTCCCTCCCCCCACCCCTTTTCATTTACATCTAAATAGGATCTTTGTTTTTTCTGAGTCAATATTTAGTCACTTCTTCCTTGTTCAAGCTTCCTAGCTCAGTTTCTCAGAGCAGAGACATTCCCAGGGGAGAGCCAGGCCAGACCAAGATGTGGATCCGGTGCTTCGCAGCTCCACGCAGATTCATAGTCCACACTGAGAATGACTTTTACATATGGATTTGTAATTGAGTGATGTAAGCTTTCTTATTACACGTAACCAGAAATAAATGGCACATATCTGTGATATTTGGTATAGCAAAAATCCAGGATCAAGTCCCCTTCAGAGGTGATTTGCATTGATGTCATTGGCAGACTGAAAGTTCACGTAACTTTAGATAGACACTTCCCGAAGACCCTTCTCAAACAAGGATGTATTTCCAGATAATCGGTTTAGATCCTCTACAGAGACTTGCATTAACTCTAGGAATAGACAAGGAAACCTGTCTATTAGTGGATTGATTTCCACTGAGATATCAAGTGCGCTTTGTCAGACCAGCTGATGGTGCTCAGTTGATTTACAAGGCTCCAGCACTCGTGGTCATTGCTTTTTTGCATTGAAGCTACAAATATGTATCTGTACTGCTTGTTTAGATTCAAAGCCATTATGACTGTTTAGATGCAAAAGTATTATGGTCTTATCTGCAAGCTGGAACACAATGCTTGCTGTTATTTCAAAACAAGACCCTGTTACATGATACATTCTAAAGTAGATTTTATTTATGTTTGTAAATAACCAGATACATTAAGCAGAAGAAAAAGATCTTTTTAGGTTTACATTAAGCATCTGCACAGACCTACACTGAAATAAACACAGCTTGGGTTGCAGTCTATAAACACAGTCATTTTTCTAACCAGAGGCCCAATCATAGTTTTTCAGTTCTACCACACAAAAAAGCCTGTAAGGTGGGACCTCAAACTAATTCACGCAGCTGCATGGACTTTTGAGGTTTGTTTTGTTTACTCCAAGCCTATTCTGCATTTGCTCAAGTCAACTGGGAATGGGACTTGGCTGTATGGCAGCAATCAACTTCCCAGAGAGCAGCAATGGCTGGAAACTCAGGGATGCGGAGTTGGGTGCAGCTTCTGGGTGAAGACAAGCAGGTTTTAGCCACCATCTTATTGCTTGCCTGAATGGCTTAGCAGAAGTGTCCTCACCTTATGAATTGCCAGGAAAACAGAAATACTCAGGGGGAGTTATGCAGAAAAATAGATTCCTTTTTGATGTGAGAACATGAAGAGTTGCCCAGGACGCAGATGATCCCACATTATCAACCAACACAACCACCACGTTGGAGATGGGCTCCACTGTGACCAAAAATAAGAAGGGAATTGCTTGTGGGGACAAAGGGAAGTGCTGCCAGACACACGAGGAACCATTGGGTGCAGGTCATGTGTGATGTTGACCACGGAGCTCAGGAGAATTTGTGGGGTTTCAGAAACATAGAATGTTTTGGGTTAGGAAAGACCTTTAAAGATTGTCTAATTTCAATGTCCCTGCCATGGCCAGAGATGTCTTTCCCCAAATCAGGTTGCTAGACCCTGCTCCAGCCACCCCTGAGAGGCAAAGGGGCACAAACACATGGACACTCATCCCCTGCCCCACTTCCCTCTGTGGGACCCCTCTCTGATGGCCAATGCCAGCAGAGCAATGCCTTCTTCTCCCTCTTTTCAGCATGGCTGCCTTTCCTTGGGATATCAACATTTTACAAAGTGGAATGCAATACAAACCCCATCTCTACACCCTTTTCCCACAGGGAAATATATAGCAGACCAGAGTGAGATGTACTGATTTTCTGCAGTTGAGCTCTTCCAGGCATTCACACACAGCTCTACAGGCACTCAAGTTAATTCTGACCAAAAGTAACTTGAATCCAAGGGATGTGATTTAAAAACATTAGGTTGGCACTTGGTTCGAAACCCCTTCTGCCTCCTCAGCCATTGACCACAGCAGGATGATTTAGCATCCAGGCTCAGTGCAATTCTTCTGCCTGCTGTCTTGAAATCACAGAGAGATTGAATTAAATAACAATACTGTTAAAGCACTAGCAAAATGCACAATTTGATTAATCTCAGCAACACGCCGTCTCCAAGATCTGAAAAGACAGCCATGTCTTTAACAAAGTTAAAGCCCAGAGCTTTTCATTTCATCCTAATGGGTAGCAAAGGTCATTCTCCATTTGACGAATGATGACAGCCTTGCTGCATTTGTCTTCTGGCTGGCAGAGCTGGATTCCTCTGAAGTTTGTGTTAATGAGATTCCTCCTAACACAGAAACTAAATCCTCCAGTGAGGCACTGGCACTGGACTTATCATGAAGATATCTTTTCTGCATGCACACAACAAGATAAGTGCAACTTCCTGTCTTGCTGGTGAGGTGTCCACAGCAACTACATCCTGATGAAATGACATTGCCCATGATGTAAATCCCAAGCAGTGGGGACTGACTCTGCAGCTAGACTTAGTTAAGCAACATATTTAATAAAGAAAGGTATTAGCAAAGAATTAAAGGATAGATTCTATATTTCAGCCTTGGGAAAAACGCCTAAAATAAAACTATCAGCTGGGATCCTGGAGGGATGATGCTTATTTTGCTTGGCAAAACTACTCAGCAACATCCAGAAGCCATAGAGTTCCCAAGCTGGATTGTAAATTAGTAGAGATCTGTGCATGTGCTTAACATTGCTCTTGTGTCTTGCACAGTGATAAGTGATGAATTTAAAGCTGTAAGGACATGTAGGACCGCTCTTCTGAGAGTGAGGTGGGTGCCGTGGTGAATGAATGAGACCAGAATGCAGCACGGAGTGAGATCCTTCTGTAGAAAAGGATGTGGTAGGAAGCTCAGGAAGCAGGCACACATGCTGTGAAATCTCCAGAAGAGCAGGCACTGTCTGACAGCCCTCCTTCCCTTCCTCTTTTTCCTTCTGCTGCTGAAGGACCCAGCAGATCATCAGGGAGGCAGCAGAAGAGAAATCCCCAGAGACAACATCTCCAGAGAAGAAATCCTAGCCGGAGCATCAGCTGCCAAACTGGGCATCACTAAATTGATCCCTTGTCCCAGCTCTTTACTCTGACACCATGGGTTTTGAGGGTTGTTCCAGCTAGGAGACAGACTTTCCCAAAGACATGCAACGTCTTCATAAGCATGCTCAGACCCTGATTTTTTGGCTATTCAAACATACGCATTTATAAACTCTGTTTTGAGATGGAGACATCCACCTGTAGTTTGGCTCTGGAGGCCCCTGCTTTTTCCAGCTACATCCATCTGCAAAGGCAGGACAGTCCTTAGCACTGATGAGTGACTTGATGTGATTTGGAGTGCTTCAAACACAGGGGTTTGTCCTTAAATTACACAGCCCATTAACAAGCCCAAATTAAAGCAACACTATTAACAGGAGATCTGAAGGAGAAGGCAGCTTCAATTTTCATACAAGTGACTCACAACTGAATACCAGAGACTTAATATACAGATAACAGTCCTTCAAATCTAGTCTCACCAGCTGCAATTGTTCACGTATAGACCAAACCCCCTAAGATCTTGAGGCTGACACTTGAAAAAATCAGCAGGCTACAGAAAGCATTCCCTTTTCATTTTTTTAGTTTGACATTGTCATTTTGAGTTGTATTTTGAAACTGCTCAGTAGCCATGAAAAATGAACTTTATACTTAAATAACCCATGCAGGTCCGCTTTGCAGGTAGTGGAGAAACTGAATTAGGTAAGAAGATCTAGGCAACAAAAAGGGTTTTTATATTTTAATGTATTAAATGGTAACTGTATTATTCACCCTAATTAGGCCTGCTCATGGGCACTCAGAGGTGACAGGAAGTCACCCAGCCACTGGCCAGGTAACATAGCTCATGTGTGCCCTTTATGTCTGGGGACATTCCCTTGTGGCATAGGACCTATAACATTTAGAAGTACAAGCGTAAGGTCTTGTATCTAGGTAAACAGAGTCCAAGAGTGCAGCAGGGGCTGTGATCTACCTGACTTGGGAGCAGCTCTGTGGAAAGGGAACTGAGGATCTTGGTGAACAAGCAGCTCAATAGGAGTGAACAGGATGCAGCTGTGGCAACAATGAAGAAAGCCAGCAGGATGCTGGGTTACATCAACAAGGGCATCACCAGCAGAGAATGCTGGTGACAATTGTCATTGTCCCATCTACTCAGCACTTGTCAGGCCACACCTGGAATACTGCATTGAGTTTTGGTCCCCACCACACAAAAAGATGTGGAGAGACTGGAGAGGGTCCAGAGAAGGGCCACAAAGATGATCCAAGGACTGGGAAGCCATGTAAGGAAAGGCTGAGACAACTGGGTTTGTTCAGCCTAGAGAAAAGAAGGCTCAGGGAGACCTGATCACCATTTTCCAGTTTTTAAAGGGTGGCTGCAAAGAAGATGGAGACTCCCTTTTTACAAGTTGCCCCATGGAAAAGACATGGGGCAATGGACACAAGTTAATCCTGGGGAGATTCCAACTGGACACAAGAGGAAAATTTTTCACAATAAAAACAGTCAGCCACTGGAATAATCTCCCTAGGGAAGCGGTGGATTCCCCAACACTGGACACTTTCAAGGTTCAGCTGGACAGAGTGCTGAGCCATGTAGCATTAGTCATGCTTTGCCTAGAAATGTTGGATGAGATGACCCCTTGAGGTTCCTTCCAATCTGGCATTCTATGATTCTATAATATGAGAGAGGCAGAATACAACCAGCACATGCAAGTCACTAGGAACAGGATTGGGTTTAAAATGGCTCACCTATGGCTACCATCTTATCCTGCTCTCTTTGTATCTTCTTTTTCACCATCTGCATCACCACCAGCATCTTTCTATGCCCTTTGTGAAGAAGGAAGACCACAAGGCATTACACTGCCTTGAGTGACCACATACTTCTGCAAAACCCCATGACTTCAAAGCTGGAAGCATCCCTTGTTTATGCAACATCTAACCATTACACCAGGGGATCAAACAACCCCCTCAATCCCAAAATCAAAGGGCAGCAACTGTGCTCAGATCTAACACATGATGAGCCCAGCTGACCACCAAGCCCTTCCCATGCCAGGCAGCAGACATGCACACAATGGCTCCTTTCATTCTGACCTCCAAAAGACATCTCCTTTTGCACGGCCACATAGCCCTCCCTGTCCATGTGACCTTGCTGCCTGCCTTTACCTCTGGACAGGCAAAGAAATCACTGCAGTAAAGTTTAAAGAGATGCCAGCACCCAAAACTCCTACTTATTAGACATAATCATTATCCTATAATGACAATATAGTACATTATAATTTGCAAGGGGTGAGGGGAAAATCTTGACATAAATTACTTGCCTCTCTGATTCACCAACCCAAGTGCAATTATGGCACATCAGTTATGCAGTATAGGTACTTTCTCCGTGAGTTTGAAAGGGAGAGGGATTGGTATGGGTTTTGCTTCCATCTCTTACAGTGCAGGAGCTGTTCAGGGAAATCTCAGTACCCACTGTACTAAGCCCATTGTGCTTGAGGTCATTATTTGCATGAGATCCAAAAAATGTCCAGATCACGGGCCACAATTCACCTCTCCAACTGTTGTACAAATAAAAGGAGCCACAAACGTGACACTTAGGAATGTGGTTTAATGGTGGTCTTGGAAGCATTAGGTTTAGTGTTGGACTTGGTGATCTTAAGGCTCTTTTCCAACGTAAATGATTTCATGATTCTATAAAAGCAGCCTATCCTGCGAAAAGCCCACAGCCTAAGAAAACCTAGTGGCCATGTTTGAGCCAGGAATGTACATTTTGGTCCACACTGTCTGAGTGAGTTGCTGCCATTGCCAGGCTGCTTCAGGGGACAAGCTGCAACCAGACCTCCCCTTTCAGGCACAGCCTCAGCACCCCAGGGATCAGCTCAGCAAAGGCTTGCTCCAGGTGCTGCAACACTGCGGCAAGGGCTCTCGGAGCTGCTGAAGCTTTTAAGTATTAAAACACAAATAAGATTTACTGGAGGTTGCTGCAATTTCACCAGGGATGATTTATGTGACTCCCTCGCCACTGAATGCAGATGCTGCTATAGGAACCGAATGCATTTCTTGGGGGGGTCTCCTTCAAACTTCCAGCAGGCCCCTCCACATTTCCTGCACCCGCACTTTGTCTCCATCCTGGGCTCTGATAATAAAACACAAGGCTGCATTTAAATGTGAAGCTGTGACAGTCCCCAGGACTCGTTAAAGGTTATCACGGCTGAATTACTCATCCTGGAGGGGAAGGCGGAGGAAAGCAGCTGACTCACATCACAACAACACCGAGAGGTGCTGGCGAGACTGGAGCCGGTTTTCCTCCAGCCCAGGGTTGCTTTATGAGCATGGGCCTTGGTTTTCCTCCGTAGCCACTCTTTCTCCTGGGTACTCTTCCCAAATGAAGCTCTGACAAGCATGAGAGAGGCTTAATTTCCATCATGCATGTGTGTGCATGTACCTGCTTGGGGATACGCCTGCTTTTCCGGCTGAATATATAACAACCCTGGCAGTTTCTGCCTGCCATAGCCTAGGGGTCCAAGGCTCTCTCCAAAACCTCCCCACGTGCTGTACATCCCATCCTTACCCCAGCCTGTTTCCTGCTTTTTTCTAAAGGAAAAGCCAGCTGACAGGCGTGTACATAAATTACCCCAAAGCCATGAAGGCTCTTATGACAGCTAGAAAAGCCCGGTCACCCTAAAGAACACACCAGAGCCCTCTTCCTGCCACGGGCAGGCTCAACCCTGCTCCTGGCATGGTCTAGGGCAGCCGTGGCTCTGTTTCAGGATGGAGAAGGCAGGCTTCAGGCAGCAGTGTTGCAAAAAGGTTACCTCTTGGAGTGGCATGGAGGCAGAGATGTATTTTCTGCCTTCTGACATCATTAGCCAGAGCATCCAGATGTCCAAGGTATCTCTGGATGAGTGGACCCATAAGGTTAACCAATTCTTTCTTTCTTGGTTTAGGGCATGGCCAGGCTGTAAAAGCAGGCTCCTGGGAGCTGCTTTTAGCCAAGCCTGACTTTTCAACCTTGATTACTTTATAGCAGTCATTTAAAAACATCTACCATGTTCATGCAAACACTATGGGTAGCACCTCCTAGGAATGGTGTGGCTGATGGAGAGCCAGGAGAGGCCTGCAGAAAAGAAGCTTCTTGCTTTCCCCACACAACACAGCAAACTCATCTCCCAGAAAAGCAGACGTTCCTTTTTTTCCCAGCCGTCTGTGTTATTTTTGTGTTGTGTTGGTAGTTAAAAATACCCCTTGCCAGCAAGAACAGAGTTATTTGGGGCACCCTTGTTTATCTTTGTTTGGAAAGAGCGCACACCACTGTCATCTGCCTCTTTCCTGGTAAAAAAATCATCTTCTGCAAAAAAACATTGATCCCATGCCTGGTCCATGGCCACAGAGGATAGTTGTCAACATGGTAGGCTTTCAGCCAGGCCCCATGTCACCAACAAAAGAGGAGAAGGACATAAGAAGTGCTTGTCAGATGCAGGATAGGGGGAGATCTCCCCAGTCTCTTCCATGGACATCAAAGTTTGTGGCTTGTGAAGGGGTTCCTGCAAGCACATTCCCAGCAGGTTCTGGTTCTGAGCATCAAGGCAAGCATGCTGGGAGGTTATTCCTTCCTGAGCATCTCCCTGACACCAGATGCCCCAAAGACACCAGGGCAGCAGAAAGCCAATAATGAAAAAGGTAATTTGTGGGTGAAGCTGAAGCTGATCCTGGGCTCAGCACGGCCCCAGAGACACCAGTGCTCTCCCACAGCCATCACTTCAGAGGGAGAAGCAAGGATCCTTCCAGCCTCTCATCATGGGCATGCAGGGAAGAGCATGCCCAGTAAACCCAAAGTGACTTCAGGATCCTGAACCTGATGGTGCTGAAAGCATGGGCTGCTCATTAATAACCACAAATGATTGCTAATTGTGGCCAGGAGCATCCCCTGAATGCTGTTTGCCCAAACAGCACCCTGTAACTTATTAGGTTGGGTAAAATTAGCTCCCATGTGCCTTGGCAATCTTTGGTCATTTCTATTTAATACAGGGCATTCTGAGATCCAGAAGCATTCCTGGGGAAACTGTCGCACCCTGTGTTCAGCAGTGCCCTGACCTCATCAGTGAATCAGGCCTTTCTTTTTGCCCTCCAAAATCCCTTTTTTTTTCCAGGCTAAAGTAATCAGGGAGTAAAACTCTGGAGTCTAACCACATGGAACGTGAAAATATTTAAACAAGCTGGTTTAAACCAAGGCTTTGACTTGCTTTTGTAATGGCCTTTTTGGTCAAGGCTTGAACACGCTGTTTGGAGTGGAAAACAGATGGGTTTGCTCAATATGCTCTAAGGGTGAACATGGAGGCAGAGCTGTGTCCTGCAGTACCCAATATTCCAGAGAGATAAAGGAACTTCTTTACTCCTCCTCTTTTTTGTTTGTTTATTTGCTTTATTAATCTGCACAGGGGTGGTTTTGGTCCAGCCTGTGTTCAACCCGACTCCCACTGCTCATCCCTCTCTGTTCTGTCACATCCTGCCACTGTACATGGGACAGTGCAGAGGAAACCCCAGAGCACTACAAGCAGCTCTGACCCTCCCAGTGGCTCCTATTTCCTAGTTTCTGCTTTCTTGTCTGTTTCCAGTTACCCATCCTCCTCTCAGCATCCTCAGAAAACACATCAAAGCCAACCCCTGCACAAAGCAAGAGCAGGAACAGCCCAGACCTTTGCTTTCCAAGGTAAATAGTGACTTTAATTAGGAATTATGCCTAATTAACCACGAGGACTTGATGACTCAGCCAACTGTCAAAAGCCTTTTTGCTCTGGTTTTGAGTTTTCATAGCATGACCTTGCGTCTGCCCCCCTATGCATTACTGCAGACTTTGAAAGTCTGGCAAATACAAGTTAGCTTTACCAGGTCATTCAGGTTGGCCTTAAGCCATGACATCTTTTTGAGAGAGGTGGGTAAAACCCCTCCTGCAGCGGACTGCCAGCCTCCTGGAAAGGAGATTATTATTATCTTCATTTGAATTTTAAAAAACAAACAAGCTCTGTCTGTTGATTCAGACATTACATTTAGACTCAGGGCGGTAAATAATGCAAGGTTTGCTCTTTTTATCAGCTTGCTTGGCAAATCAATTGCGGGACTCAAAAATGTATTGTCATCATAAACGAATGAATTCATTAATGCTCGTTGTTTGCCTTTGTGCTCTAATCGAATGCAAAGCAAATACATCCGAAGAGTCTTCACTGAGACAGTCAGCCCAAGCCAGGCAGGACTGAGATCTCCTGCCAGTTTTAATTTACCTAGAAGAAAAAGGAGATGGAGACAAAGAGGTAGCAGCACATCGGCGAAGACAACTGGAGGATCGGGGCTTGCACCTCCCCTCCTGTACATATCCCAAGGTAAAGGAATTCATCATTTGGGACATGCTATCTGACAGCTCTGCTCCTTGGGAGACGTCTCAGGAGCAGAGGGATGCATCTGGACTCCCACCCGTTGCAAAGCCCTTTATCTCACCAGTAGGAGAGATTTCGTAGAATCATCATCTTGTTTAAAGCCTCTGGACAAAGCACCACATGTGAAAACTGTGTTTCTCTAACTATGCTGTGCACCCTCTGACAGCCCTTGCTCTGGTCCTTTTCTATGAATCACTACGACCCAGCCAGAGCAGCATGTGTTCAGCAAATGTGTTTCTTGGCACTGAGATGAGTGGTTTCCTTGCAGCACTTTTGATATGCAGAAGGGGAAAGAAGCAAAGCATCAGCTCCCTTGCCATCCCACAGCTTCAGGAGCAATAACCTATGGTCCCATCCAGCCCCACAAGCCTGCGACAGCAAAGGGCGGGCAGGCAGGAGTATGAGGCATGCCAAGAGGTTTTGTGTCCCTCTCCTCAAGCGAACCTTCCTTCCAGGTATTGGGGAGCAGGGTCAGATGCAGACACAATGCAGGATCCAGCTCATGTGCCCTTCCCCATGTCCCACAGGTCCTCCTGGGACTTTGGCAGCAGGAACAAGGGAAACCCTTGGCATTTGTTAAACATCCAGGTACCTGCGACTGCGGCTGTTTGGGAAGCATTGTAGATCCTGCTCTTAATAGATTGAAAATCTGTTAAAATTCTCTTTTGCCCCCCTTGCTCAGCAGCAGAAATGACCCTTCTGCTGCCCCTGTGGTAAGTCATCTTGACACAGCCTCTGCACAGTTACACTGGGATTAATCTGGCCCCATATAGCGCCTGCCGCAAGCAGAGCCACCGCCAAAAACAAGCTCATTTGCACATATTTATTGTCAGAAAAAAATAGCCGCTCACTGATCCAGAACATTCATCTCTAAATATTTACAAAGCATTATTTATCTGAAAGAAAGAGACATTTTTCCACGCAACAAACCAGGCATATGGTAGCAGCGTGCAATAAGAGATGAATTGTGCCAAGTAATTCTAAACAGATTTAATGCCAGCAATAATTATTTTTAATCAGACAGAAAGTTCCCTGGGTGATAACTGAACATCTAGCAACAAAACTAATTCCGTCGGCCTGCATTGTTAGATGCTATTTGTTCAAATATGCTTCTTGTGCCTTTTAATACTTCAGTGCAACTTCAACCTGCCTTTCCTTATCCTCCCTTGGAAATTAAAGGAGGGGAAAAAAAAAACAAACCCCAAGCCCTCTGTCATTTATTTCAAGCATGTATTTTAATTACAGCACTGCATTTAGATAGTGTACAAAATATTCCGGGCTGGATGCCTACTTAACAGACTCCCTGGTTGCTGCTTGAGGCTGCTCAGCAGAACACAGTGTGAATCATTATAAAATCTCTCATTTCAGTACGTACTGAGGAAAATGAAGAACCAAATGTACTGACAGAAAACATTTAAGAAAGAATGACACACAGGAGGAGGGATTTTGACAGGCTCTACTTTTTCAGAGGAGTTTGATAGATGCTACAGATGAACCCAGAAGGTTCCCAGTCCCGAATCACGCTCCCCCGTGCTGCAGGTTTTGTGTCACCTGCCTGTCCTCACATTGACATGCTGCGGAGCTCACAGATACCTTTCCAGGGGCTCTGAGCTCCTGGTTTTTTTTTCCAATGCTGGGAGAATACACCTGAAGAAGATATAGAAACCTTTGGTACCACTTGCTGTCAAAGCATAGAATCACAGAATGGTTTGGGTTGGGAGAGACCTTTAAAGGTCATCTAGTCCAAATCCCTTGCAATGAGCAGGGACATCTTCAACTAGACCAGGTTGCTCAGAGCCCCGTCAAACCTGGCCTTGAATGTTTCCAGGGATGGGGCACCTACAACCTCTCAGGGCAACACGGTTAATTCATTTTTAACAAGCCTGATTTTGGCTGCAGGTGAAGTGAGGAGGAGGTGTTTGTCCCTGGAGCCTGTATCCCTGTCAGTACAGAGATCCTCTCACCCCATGGCACATCACCCAGGGAAGGGAAGACAGAGCCATGCTTCTGGGAGAAGTGCCTTTCCCATAGCTCTGGAACCATGACCCAGTGCTGCATCTGGGACCAGTTCAAGCCCTGGGCAGGCTAGCATGGCCATAGCCAGGTAGTCCAAACTCCCTCACCGTTTGCTTTTATCTAGGGAGGTGAGGAGCAATGGCAATGCGATGCCAAGGACAGGCTGGGCTGGAAACACAGCCTCCCTGCCAGACAAGGATACAGTCAGAGGTGAGCAAGGCACACAAATAAGGCTAATGGCATTTTAATGAAAAATGAGATCTACCTGGGAAGAGCTAGTCCATCTGGTGAATAAGCCCCTGTAACAAGCTTATCTACTGCCCTTACCTGGGCACTTTGTTACATGCCTGGAGGCTACAGTAACCCCCCCAGGACCTCCCTGCTAGTGCTGGGCTCAGGGTTGGTCCCTGCCACCACGAGAAGAGTAAATCCCCATGCTCAGCCCTCAAAAAGAGCATCTCAGGAAAGATTAAGTTACGTTTCTGGCAGGGCTCAGGGTTTCCAAGTCCCCTATAATTACAGTGACAATTACAGGGTTGCTAACTGCTGTAGTCAGTCAGGAAAGCAGCACAGGCTGCTAAAAATTAAGGGTTTCTTCATGTAGTTTCCAGCTTAAAGGAATATTGTTTCCTGCTGAGGGGTGTAACCAGCGCTGGGAACTCATTGCCTAAACCTGCACAGACACACTGTGAGGGGTAGTCCTGGCCCTGACAAATCCATGGGCAAAGATTAACAGTGCAGGAGATGAGGAAAAGAAAATGGAGAGTGCATGGGGCAGGTTTTAATCTCTGGCACAGAAGAATATTAATCCAAAAAGCAAATGCTTTGGGTCTGATATACTCACAGACACTCAGGGCATCAGTTTGTTTGTCTCAGAGAAAACCATGAACATCTACCATGTTCATGAACCATGAACAGCTAAATTGCCTGGGGAAGTATGGCTGGAGATGTGTGTCAGAGCCTAATACCTCTTCCAGGAGAGCAGAGAAGTTCAGGAAACTTTTTGCAGCGTCCCCTGGGGAATCCAGTAGAGATCCCAGAAAGACAGGTCCTCTCCATTAGCCCCCAAGGCTCTCCCAGTATCTGTTAGTGTATTTCCAATAAACCAAAGAAGGTGACCACCAGAGTCAGGAATGCAGCTGATGTGAAGCAGAGGGTTTCATCTTCAGTTGCAGGATTGGTAACAAAAACTTCCTTATTCAGCAAAATCCATCCCTTGCACGTGAAAGTTGCTCTAACCTGATGATCAATGTGATGGACATCTCTGATCCTCCAACCACTGGTGTTCAGAAAAGATATTGTCTCCATCCCCAGAGCCTTTTCACTTGGCTGAGCTGGAGCACAGAACATCATGAATAGGCTGAGCTGAAACACAGGTTGTTCCAGAAAGTAGAAAGCTCAAGGGGAATCATCTTGTGCCTCTGAAGTGATACCATCAGTCTGAGAAGATCTTAAGACTTGAGGTTTAATAGTCAAGATTGTTTTAGGCAGGAAAAAACAGCACTTCTTCATCTTGAGGACTTAGCCAAGTGCTCCCGACTTATTCTCCACCAAGGCTTGTGCCAGCCCTGGGCGCTGGGGTGCTCTGCTTCTGAGGAGACTTTGGGGAGATGCTGTGAGGAGCTTCCTTGGGTTTGCCTGTAAATACACCCAAGAGTGACTCACCTGCCCATGCCAGCCCCAGTAGGACACTAGGCATGTGACCTGCCCAAAATCTCCACCAATACTGACCATGACTTTCAAAGAAGCTCAGCCCCCCACTGCCTGATAATGGTTTTGCTGTGCTTCTGAGCAGCCATGCTAAACTTTCTGATCATGCATAGATTTACTGGTGCTGGGCTCAGAGGAAAAATGATTGCTCTTTATTGCCAGGATCAAAGCTGTGCTCTTCCAAGGCTCAGCGTTATCAGCAGTTCATTATCCCTTCTATCCACCCGGCCTCCTTGTCCTGCCATAATAAGATGAGCAGCAAAAGTCAAAGGCATCATTCTGGGGAAAGCTCTCAGGAACTGTTCATCAAACTTGCCCTTTTATAATGAGAGCCGTCTAATTTACAAGCTCATTTAATGTTATATCCTACACGTGAGAGCACAGTCCAGGTACCTTCTTCGTTTATCTGAAACCCAGCCCACTTACATAGCCAGAGTTTCCCTTAAGTTGTAATTAGGTCACTGCAACCCCACACAAGCTTTAGCAAACCCCTTTGTGTCCAGACAGCACAGTCTCCCAAATGCTTTATCCCAAGACCTTTATCACGAGGTTAAGCACACTCTAGTCCAACAAATCAGCAGATCTGCAAGATTCATCTGATTAGCAAAATAACGCCTAGGGAAAAAAGTAGGAAAATCATTCCTAGGTTTGTTCCTGCTGTGGAACAAACACCCTTTTGCCCCAGGGTGGCCTCTCCCACTTCCTCGCACGACCCTTTCCAAAATCCCATGTGTGGCTGGCAGCCTGCAAATCTCCCTTCAAGGGCCTGTTGCAAAAAAACACAGAGGACTTGACAATTCATCTGTCTGGAGGCTCTCAGCTTGCAGGAAATATTCAGGTTAACTGGAGAAAAAAAAGGCAGTTTTGCCAATTTCTGGGCTGTTGTTTATAAAGCACTAATGCAATACTGTGGTTCCCATAATAGGAGTAGTACACAGGAGCTTAGAGCGGTTTTGCTGTGCCCACAATCCCCCATGCATCCTTCCCTCAGACAGAGCTGAGCATCCTTTATCCCAGTCCCTCCAGTTCCCTGCTGCCTGCCCTGTCCCTGGGGCACAGAACCATGCAGCCTGCAGCACTGTTTGCCCCACTTCTGCAATGGCTCGACCCCACTAGTCCCTTCCATCTGTGCCTGCCTCACCAGCTGAAGCCATGCTGGTTCTATCACTGTCTGCATGCTCCTAAAAACAGCACTGCTGGGGCACACCTCTGTTGAAAGGAGCTGGCTCAGGCATGGCACAGACCTGACCCATGCATGGTCTCATTAACTCCCCTCAGCACTCAGGGACTAATAACATTTCTGCTATTGCTCTGCCCATCAACACAGGAATTTCTGAGCTCATTTATGGGTGGCTTTGCATTGCTGCATAAAATCACAAGCAACTTTGGGTTGGAGGGAACCCTAAATCTCATCCAGTTCCAACCCCCTGCCACAGGCAGGGACACCTTCCACTAGACCAGGTTGCTCCAAGCCCCATCCCACCTGGGCTTGAACACTGCCAGGGATGGGGCAGTCACAGCTTCTCTGGGCACCCTGTGCCAGCGCCTCACAGGGAAGGATTTTTTCCAGTATATCCAGAGATAAGGGGTCATTTTCAGATATTCCAATTATTTTTTTTTCCAAATGGCCATGGATAGGCATGGGGAAAAATTTAAGATTTAAAACTCATGATAGTCACTACTAATATTAAAACAAGCTTAGCGTCACTGAAGCACTGTGGGTGCAAGCCAGGGGCCTCACAGTCATACACACCCAGAGGGATTTCCCAGCTGAGCCCCTAGTTTGCTGCCAGCAGAAATGGCCCTGTCAGATCTTTCATCAATTTAACAAGCTCTGCCTCAAAGCTAGTTTTGAGGTCTTTCACCCTCAGCAATCCTATTAGCCCCGGTCGTCCCAGGACCCTATAACTACGCACTGATCTCCTTTTAGATTTATTCCAGCCCAGTTCAGAGCGATTTGTTTTTCTGCTGACATCGCCCTTCGAGCTAAATCAGTTGGCTTCCTTCCCTTGTGTTTACATTCCTGCTGTATTTATAGGCAGGCATCATGTCCTCTCCCAACCTCTTTGGCCGAACGCAGATTATATTTTTCATCTCCTTGCCTAAAATAGGTCCCTTTTGCCCTGCCCTTCCCAGCGACCCTTTGTTGCACCTGCTGAGGCTTAAACTCGGCCTCTTTGGGGCAGACTGGTACACTGTGGTATATTCCCAAAGAGATCTCCCCAGTATTCCACAGGGTACTTCGATATTCCCTCATCTCTATTTCGCTTGCTACACTTTAGGGTCATGTTTTGCTTTTCCCCAGCAACACTGATGTAAGTTGCACACAGAGAATGCACCAGGGTCTTTCTCCTTGTAATTTGCAGCCATAAGCCCTCAGTTTGGCAGAAAAACTGCTTCATCTCACAAATTCATGAACTCACCCTGTGCAATATGGCATCCTGCCCTATTTTATATCACCTCTAACACATTCCCTTGCTTTTCAAGCCTCTCCCAGGCCACAATAGCAACACTGACCCTTAAACTCCCACTGTAATATCTTCTTGGCATACAGATGACACTTTAGGGAAGGGAGGAGCATCGCATCCACTGTATTTTTCTTGCCTAGAAAGTCTCCTCCTTTTAGAAGAAAGAAATCGGGTGTCAGCAGGTTGGCCTGGCATCATCTATGGCAAAACCCATGCTGCTGTGCATCCAGTTTTCTAGTACCTGCTGATAGCCAGCAAGAAAAACACAAAGAAGAGCATCTTCAATACAGGCTTCTCAGCCCAGGGTTTAATTTTCATATAGCATTAACTCATCCAGCAGCAAGCTTGCTGACCACACTTTATAACTCAAATTATTCCCTCCGTACCCTTTCATGCCATGGCCTCCCAGACTTGCAAGCTCAAGAAAGTAAAATCATCTCAATTACTAGCTCTTTTCTCCCCCCTTTTCAAATGTTTTCTGTTCTCCAGTCAGATGATATCACCTCTGACTTCTTTGTCCACAAAGTATTTGATGCAAACGCTGCAGGGAGGAATATTCACTCCATTTTGGGTTATTATCTCACCAGAATAACATATATTATTTAGCAATCTCCAGCTGAGCAGGAGGTCTACTGTATCATCACATTATCTTGTTTGGAGCACACAGATTGCTCACTATGTGGTTCTGCCCACAAAGGGTACATGAAAAAAAAAAACGTAAAATAGAAAGCATCCACTTAAGCTGCTGATAATATCCTGGTCAAAAAAAAATAAACCAACCCTATGAAGCAATCACTAATGGCCTAGGATTTATCACAAACACATAAAGGCTCCCAAAGCTTTGTCTTGAAACTGTAACACTTGGTGCCTGTAATAGTCTATGCGACTGTACAGACACGTGTCAGTGAGGGATGCTGAGGTTCACAGCAAAAGGCAGACTTTAAATATCAGAGCTGTTGGAATACATCAGGGGACAGTGCCTTTCATCGCCTTTCCTCCCAGAGCTGAGAAAACTTGCACAGTCTAAAATACATTTAAAATATATTAAATACATTCATTAAATACATATATACTTCAAAATGCATTCTATTAGATACCCAGTGACACAGTATTTCACTGTGACGAGTTTGCTACCACCAAGTCTATCTCACTGCTTTCAGCACATTCAGGACTGAGAAGTCCCATGCATTTCAAGGCAGTGAGTAATGGTAAACCAAGGACAAATGGCACTGGTGAGCTGAAATATGCCTCCATCAGCCCCATCCCCAGCAAAAAAAAAATAAGCTACCTCTGTGGTTTCCAACACTGTGGCTGGGGAAAAGTCCTGCTGGTTGGAGCAACATGAAGCCACTTGGGACAGGAAATCACAGCTCTCCTCTGAAAAGGCATCAAGCAATTGGGCATTACTCCCTGGGTTTCGTGTATCTCAAGGGAAGGGACCCCGCAAGCATCTCTGTTCTGGCAGAACACACCTCAGGGACTTCACAGGGATTTCATAACTATGCCGGTGTGAGTCATTTATGGATTTAAAGAGATAAGAAATGTTTCATGCCCATGGTAATCAATTCCTCCACTCAATTAGCCTTGCAGATCTAAGAAAAGATGGATCTTATTTCTAGAGGGAAAAAAAAAAATCCAGCATCTCCACAGCACAGCTGCACTTGCGGAGGCTCAGCACAAAGATATGTTTGCAGCAGTGTGACAGGTACCAGCCCTTCACCCTGCAGAGTGCAACAGCATCCAGGTGCTGAGGGGAGCAATAAAGTGACAGCAGGGACAGATGAAGACAAAGTCCTGCCCTAAGGCTGGGAAGGTGTCAAAGATATTCACCGAGGCAGGGCATATACTGTGGACACCATGCCTGTCCCCAGCTGACCACTCCAGGGCTTCACTCATCATTTGCATTTGCTGGAGGGAACAGCTTGGAAAAATCCATGTTCCATGACCTCTGGGACCATGGCTGGGGTCAGAGCAGGGGCTGCAGCTCTGCCTTTAGCAGGCTTATGTGCTGGGAGAAGGAGGCAAAGTGATTTAATCTGCCCAGTATGAGCTTCTCAAATACAAGAGAAATATAGCAGATCCAGCCACTGCCGCATTCTCCTCCCTGAGCTGGCTGGACTTTCTAAATCTGTGTCCATTCTACTGGACAAGAGGCTGGGATGCTGTGGTGTCCCCAGGAGAGAGCAGCTCAACCCTCTGCACAGTGATGAGTAGAACTCCAAATAGAGAGATAGATATATATATAGAGAGAGAGAGAGAGAGAGAAAGGGAGAGAGAGAGATAGCCACATGCAAATTGCTGTGCTCAATGGCTCAATGTCCAGCTGGAGACCAGTAATGAGTGGTGTCCCTCAGGGATCAGTGTTGGGACCGGTCT